>PVKV010025414.1:0-29712 GCA_004027835.1 Alouatta palliata | reverse complement strand
GATATTACACCTGGAAGAATCTTAGGTTTATAGCTTTAGAAATCATGTATGAAAAGGGTCTCGGTTTACAGCTTCAGGAATCACATATGAAAATGTTTCGGTTTATAGTTTTAGGACTCATGTGAAAAGGTTTCGGTTTACAGTTTCAGGAATCACATATGAAAGGGTTCCGGTTTACAGTTTTAGGACTCACGCGTGAACAGGTTTCTGGTTTGATCTTGTTTTAAGTAAAAATAGTGCCTTCCGGAGAGTTTCCCCAAGACCAAGCCTGCCACCTACAGGAAGGTGAAACAGGAGGCGCCAGTCGGTCAGCCTTTTCTTCTACTGAAATGCAGTGTGATAGTCAAAAGGGAAGTTGATCTGAGATGCCTGGGTCTCCCTCTTCACCATGGGGATTCAGACAGAAATGCATTGCCATGAAATGATTCAAAAAGTAACTGGTTTTGAGCCCTTTTTTCATAACAGTCATTGGTCTGAACCCTTTACATAATTATCATACTTTTAATGCTTGCACCAACCTTATGAGATAGGTATTTTATTATCTGTACTTTACAAACAAGGAAACTGAAGCACTGAGAAAGTCAGTTCTTTGCCCAGTGTCTTACAGACAGTAAGCATATCTGGCATATCTCAGGTTTATTGATTTATTGGTTGATTCTCTCATTCATTCAAATATTTGTTGAACATCTATCATTTGCAAAGCACTATTCTAGGGACTGGGGATACAGTGGTAATCAATATGTTTCTTATCTCCATGATGCTTGTGTTTTTTGGAGCAGTGGAAATAAACATATGTATGTCTAATATAATTTCAGATAATAGAAACTGCTATACAGAAAACTAGGCCAGGCACAGTAGTGACTGATGCCTGTAATCCCAGAACTTTGGGAGGCTGAGGAGGGATGATTGCTTAAGCCCAGGAGTTCAAGACCAGCCTGGGCAACATAATGAGACCCAGTCTCTACTAAAAATAAAATTAAAAAAAAAATCAGCTGGGTATGGTGGTGTATACCTGTAGTCCCAGCTACTCGGGAGGCTGAGATGAGAAGATTGCTTGAACCCAGGAGGTTGAGGCTGCAGTGAGCCATGCTTGTCGCACTGCACTCACTCCAGCCTGGGTAACAGAGCAAGAGCCTGTCTCAGAAAACCAAAAAGAAAGAAATAAAGAAAAGAAAATGCAGCAGACAGGGGGAGAGAGAGGAGGCTGGTTGGAAGGAGGTCTTTTTGTGTGGGTGACATGGGAAAATTTAAGATTCCTTTCCCTCCTCCCTCCCTCCCTTCTTTTCTTTCTTCAGCTAACTTTTACTAAGCACCTGCAGTATACCAGGCCTGGAGGAGCTCACAGTGAGCGGGTTATAATAGAGAATGACAGCGAAGCCCAGAGCACTGTGGGAGCACAGAGGAAGGGCACTAACCCTGTCTGGGATAGGCGTAGGAATGGGTGAGGAATAGGAAAATATTTCCACTGAACTTTCAAATTTACATTGGACAAAACCTCTTTTCTGCCGTGCAATGTCCAATTTTACACTGTAAACTCAAGGAAGTCATTACCCCAGGGTACATTAGATTTACAAGGGGCCTTAGACAAAAGGCACACATCTATACGTCAAGACTGGCAGCTCACTTCCTTCAGGCCTTTCAGCTGTTTTCTTTTCACTGAAGTGTTCCCTGGTCTCCCTGTCTAAAACTGTAAACCCCCACTACTACCTCTAATGCTTCCTATCCCCTTTCTTGCTTTATTTTTTTCCTTAGCATTTATCCCTATTTAAGATACTATCATGTTTTACTTATTTGTCTTGTTTATTGTCTTTCTCCCCTACTACACTGTAAGTTCCATGAGAATAGGACTTTCTGCCTGTACTCACAGCACCTGGAACATAGTAACCATTCAGTAACTATTTATAGGAAGGAAGGAAGAAAAGGAAGAAGGGAGGAAGAAAAGGGAGCTTCTTTCCAAGTCAAAACTCTGGGCCACATGGCCCCCAGGACCACCACAGGATGGCCATTTACTTGTGGCACCTGTCACCTCTGTGCCTTTCAGTGATGGCCTGTAGGGCCTGATTAAGGCCCTACGAAGATCTCACTTTGTTAAGAAGGTATATTTAGTTTGTACTTAGTTTGTCAGGTCAGGTGGGTTTTTTTCTGCTGCCCTACTGCCTTGCCTAGCAAGGCACCAGAAGAAACACATGTGGCTAGCTGTAAGGGCCCAGTGGGTGTTCACAGGTTTATCAACAAGAGCTCAGTGAGTGGTGTGAAAAGGTGGAGTTCTCTCTCTCATATTTCTGGAGTTGAGCACAGATTGGGCTTCCCAATGTTATGCCTTCCTGTGGCAACTTCCTTTTGTCACTGCAATTCTATTTCAGGCACAGGAATATGGCATGAGGGCCCTCAGTCTCGCCGAAGAACAACAGCTTGATGTCCATGAGCAAAGCACCATTCGAGAGTTATTAAGTCTTATCTCAACTGAAGACGATCCCATTACTTAGTGATCCGTGAGCTCTGCATCAGGGGTTATTCCAGGGGCTACTGAATGTCTAATAGATTCCAGCCTTGCACAGCTGCTTTGAGGTACTGTAGATTGCTGAAGTTTCCACCCTCTTTCCCTGGGATGGCACACATAGCTGTTATTTTTTCTTACACAGCATATTGAGGGAATATAAAGTTCTACACATAGAAATCAGTAAAAGCTGTTGTCACGACCTTTGTACTTGGTTTATCATGACTTTGTGTGACTGAGTAATGTGTAGTCAGATCACTAATGTGGTATTTGTAATTAAACTATAAATAGTTTGCCATTTTTCCAGAAGTCTCCCAATGATGCATGTTTCATAGACTTTCGCTAAAGGAGGGGAAAAGGAGGGAATAAAGCTACATTGGAGCAAAGTTTTTGCCTCATATTTTTTGATTTTGTTATTAGGTGTGTACACATTTAAATATTGTATTTTCCTAGTGAACGGAATGTGTTGTATTATGAAGTGTGATTCTCTTTATCTCTAGTAATGTTTTGGACCTTAGAGTCTATTTTGGTTTCATATTAATGTAGCTGCACTCACTTCGTTTGGGGCTGGATTGCTGGTTATCAGCTAGGCATCGTCACCATTCCCTTCATCATTTACCTCTGCTTCTAAGGGGAAGCTTAGAGCTATAGTTCTCAATATCCCTCTCCTTTTATGATTCTGGATAAAATTCCGTCAGTGAGGGCCAACTGCTCAAGATTTGGAAGCTGTGAAGGAGCAACCGTTTATCTTCCTGCCAATCATCCACTGTTGTTTTCCTGGATGTCGATTTCCTGTGAAAGCAGCTTGCTGCCCTTTGCCCCCTGATCTTGATCACCCAGCTACTTCAAAGATTGTGTATGCCTCTTATTCCCTGTATTCAATAAATCTTTTTATTCAAAATGCCTAGAGAGGCTTCTGTTTTCCTGAATAAACCCTGACTGAAACTCTTGATATTTCTTCACACAACCTTCTACTTCCAAACAATCTATATCCTTAGAGGGGTTCTCTCTCTGTTATATAGGCAGGATTTGAACTCCTGGGGTCAAGAGATCCTTCCGCCTCAGGCCCCTGGGCAGTGGAATTGGGGCAGGCACCACTGTGTCCAGCTCTTAATGTTTGTGTGATGCATCTCTTGTAAAAATAATATGATTAGGGCCAGGCGTGGTGGCTCACGCCTGTAATCCCAGCACTTTGGAAGGTCGAGGTGGGCAGATCACAAGGTCAAGAGATCGAGATTATCCTGGCCAACATGGTGAAACTCTGTCTCTACTAAAAATACAAAACAGCTGGGCGTGGTGGCACTCACCTGTAGTCCCAGCTACTCGGGAAGCTGAGGCAGGAAAATGGCTTGAACCCGGCAGGGGGAGGTTGCAGTGAGCCGAGATCGCACCACTGCACTCCAGCCTGGTGACAGAGCGAGACTACATCTCAAAGTAATAATAATAATAATAAGATTAGATATTTTTATATCTGTCATTCTTAAAAGAATCACTTAATCCATTTACATTTTGTTTACACACTAACTGACTTGGGGTTTTAAAAGTTATTTTGAGTTTAAATCTATAATCTTATTTTATACCCTCTGTTTGTTCTGCCTGTTCTATTTCTTCCTTTTCTTTCTTTTGGATTGCTTACTTACTTCTTTTTCCCCTTCCATTTCTTCCACTCTGTGAGTTTGTAGTTTATATCCTGTGTTTCTGTTCTTATAGTGATTGCCCCAGAAATCCAAGCATTCGTTCCTTACTTATCAAAATTTAAAGTTATTCAGGAAATCCTCATCCCCGACAATAGACGGTCTTTAGAATCTTTCAACTACATTTACCTCCCGCCAACTTATAGCTTCTTATTATTTATTTCAAATATATCTTAAACTCATGTCATAATAATTTTGTAAATTTATCATATTCCTTCTTACTTTTCACATCTTCCATCTCAGCTCACATTACTGACAAATATTTTAGTATTTCCTATAGTGAGGGCCTAAAGATGGCAAATTCTCAGATTTTCTTTCTTTCATTAATTCAAAAATGTTGTTATTTTGCCCTATTATTTTCTGTTCAGCGAAAATGTATTTCATTTTCGTATATGACTTATTGATGCAGGAAATATCTCAGTTCTGAACAGCTCCACAAAATGTGGCTTACTTGACCCTAAAGGGTATGAGTAGGTTGAAAAGAGCCAGGATTTCTGGTGATGTGTGGGTCCCCTATAAAGTGTCTCTTATCTTCCTACCTGGTGATCACATCTTTCCTAAGCATCTTTAGCAGAATTCGCAAGGGTGGAGCTGAAGGATCATCCCTGAAAGGACTGACTAAAATTGTCTACTAGCAAGCACAGATGCACTGTTACAAATATATCATATCGTCTGTGAGTCTTTATTTAACAAAAGTTTACTTTGAGTTGCTGCTCTACACTCTCATTATATAACGTTTTATCATTGCACTCTATGGCTTTGTGCTGTTCCACAGGTCCTCAGATGACCAAGACTGCAACCAAAATGCTCTACCACCAGAAGGCCTTGCCATGTCCCATTACAGGTACACATTGTACAAATGAGGTGTCTGTACTCACAACGACTCTGTGAAGTACGGCATCTCTCAAACACAGTAGGTCATACTAAACAAACATTTGGCAAAGAAAATGCCTCAGAAAAGATGGTTCTGTCATCATTGGATGACAGAACCATGCAATCATTTTGACAAACAGAAAAAGTATGTCTTTCCTAATATTCATCAAGATCAGTGCAATGTGATAAATATATTATGTACATACATTCACAGACACACACTTTTAATAGCTAATATTTAAATAAGCAGTAGCAGGTTTTAAAAACATGAACAAGGTTACCATTGGGAGCAGGATGTGAAACCAGGATCATATATTATAAGCATTATCCCATGCAGACCTTTTTCAGGACTATGTACCTGCCAGCACATCTTAATGGACATGGTAAAAAAATTTTTTAAAAATTAATGTGGTTCATGGTTTGAAAGTCAAGTTTTACCACAAGAAACCAAGTTGGAGGTAAGGATTGAGGAAGGTAGCAGCCAAAAATGACCACTGTAGTTTTATTTTTTGTGTGTGTGGTTTGAGCAAGTGGTTGGCATTGTGTACTCAATTGAGGAGGCCCTGAAGGGGCATGTTTGTCCAGGAGAGATAAAAACATGAATACAGTTTCAAACATGGTGAGTTTGAGACACTTATCGGACATTGGAAGAGAGATGAAGGGTGGACAACTGGATATGCCATCTGACATTAAAGATAGAAGCCTGGCAGGCTCAGTGGCTCATGCCTATAATCCCAGCACTTTGGGAGGCTGAGGTGGGTGGATCACCTGAGGTCGGGAGTTCAAGACCAGCCTGACCAACATGGTGAAACCCCATCTTTACTAAAAATACAAAATTAGCCGGGCATGATGGCACATGCCTGATATCCCAGCTACTCGGGAGGCCGAGGCAGGAGAATCACTTGAGCCCAGGAGGTGGAGGTTGCGGTGAGCCGAGATCACGCCATTGCACTCTAGCCTGGGCAACAAGAGTGAACTCTGTCTCAAAAAAAAAAAAAGAATAAAAAAAGACAAGAAGCTTGGGCTGGGCATGGTGGTTCACACCTGTAATTCCAACACTTTGGGAGGCTAAGGAGTGTGGATCACCTGAGGTCAGGAGTTCAAGAGCACTCTGGCCAACAGGGTGAAACCCCGTCTCTACTATAAATACAAAACGATCAGTTGGGTGTGGTGGTGTGCACCTGTAATCCCAGCTACTTGGGAGGCTGAAGCTGGAGAATTGCTTGAACCTGGGAGGTAGAGGCTACAGTGAGCTGAGATTGCACCACTGCACTCCAGCCTGGGCAACAGAGTGAGACTCTGTCTCAAAAAAAAAAAAAAAAAAAAAAAAAAAAAAAAAAAAAAAAAAAAAAAAAAAAAAAAAAAAACCCAAAACAAAAAGAAGTCTGGGTTCAGGGATAAATTTGAAAGTATCATGTACATGGTAATTAATACCAAGGAAATGGAGATCACATAGGGATGAAACACAGCTAAGGAGTAGAAGAAAGCCTAAGGAAATGCCAGAGGAAACAACATTTAGTGGAGAAGAGGTGAACCCAGCACAGGAGGCTGATGTCATTTAAGATTTATTCAGACTACTCATGCAAAGAATTCCTATAAGACCTTTCACCGAGATTTCCCAAATGTTAGCATCTTACCACATTTGCTTTATTTTCTCTCTCTAGAAACCCATTATCTTCTGAGCCATTTGAAAATAAATTGCAGACATGATGTCCCTCTATCCCTCAATATTTAATGTGTATTTTCTAAAAACAAAGACATTCTTTTGTATTATTAGAACAATCACCAAAATCAGGAAATTGACATTGATATGATACTATCAGCCAATACAGTACAGATCAATTGTCTTAATAATGTCTTTTAGAGCAAAAGAAAATCCCGGGGCAGGCAGTGTCCTCAGCTGCCACTTCTCTTTAGGCAGAGGAGTGCCTTTAGATGTGACACAGTGCTGCTACTCCAAGGTTCCCTGACCTATCTCATGAGAATTTCAGTCAGACTTTTCTAACAAAAGATGATGCTTGGGCCCTTGGGGACCTCTAAAGAGCTGTGATTCACTGAGAGTACAGTAGACCTAAGGCTGGTGGAAGAGCGATAATCTTTGAGAGAAGCCTCTCCCCAGATTTAAGAAGTGCCATTAGTGAAAGAAGTAGCTGCAGGAAAAGCAGCCAGTACCAGCGTGATAGACAAGTGGATGCCAGCAGCAGGAAGCTGAGAGGGTCCCAGAGGGGGACCATGTGACTCTGGGAAGTAGAAGGGGAAGTGTCACAGGCTTATTCTTTGAGGAGAAGAAATTCCAAGATCCTACAACTTGGGAAGGTATCTGCAACCAGCCTGAACATCCCTCCACCCGTGCTCCTGCAGCATGGTTTGTGCCAAAGCTGCCATCAAGAGAGTAGGGAAACCATCAGCACCCTTTCCAAAGTGCTTCCTGTCCCACCAAATATACTGGTCTACCATGGAGCTAAATGCAGTTCTCTCTGAGACAATGGGGGAAATTTGAATATGGACTGGGAATTAGGTGGTATCAAGAGATTACTATTCTCTCCACTTTTGTGTAGTTTGATGATTTTCATGTAAGAGGAGAAAGAAACATAGGTCACATCCCCCAGTGTTTGGGTTCAAGGACCATATGAATGATACCTAATGTCATACCCCAAATCATCCTTGGCTGTAGCAATCAGGCACTATCCCTTTGAGGCTCTGACTCCAGTTTGGACTCAGAAGCTGGGGAACAGCCTTAGTTCAAGGGTCTTGGGCCTTGTGTTGACCGTTAGTCCCCCAAGGTCTTATCACTGCTTCTCCCAGGAAGCCTCTTGAAATGTCAGACAAACACAAGTCCTAAGGGACCTGCCTGACCTGTCAGAGTTCTTCTGGTGAGTACAGATTCTTTCAATCCCCTGAGACCCCTTACTGCACCACACAGCCATTTTAAACAGCTTTCAGCTCTCACTTGCTATTTGAATCTTAATTCAAATGTCAGCCCAGGAGAGCACGCTGAGCAGGCCTGTGACAAGCTCACGCCATCTGCATTAGTATTTTCCTCCATCATCTTGACAGTTGAGAGTTGGCAGTATTACAATTCAGATGACACTCTGTGTTTGAAAGGAAAATTATAGTTTTTCAGAATGCAGCTGGTGTGCGAGTGAATAGGGTGAAGTTTCTTCTATGAAGCCTTTTCCTCATTTTATGATATGAAAATAATAAAATGTAGATTCAGCATGTGATTCTTACAAGAACCACCAAAAGGCACAGAATTTTTGGGACAAAGGCAAACAAAGCATTCTGTTCCACAGTAATAATTTTAATAAAAAGCAAAAACAGGAAAACAATCATTTAAAAATGATTTCTTCTCTGTTGGAGAAGTTAACACTGTTGTTGCCGTATAAACCACTTGGAAATGAGCTGCTTTGGTGGTGCCTAGTTAAGATGTATTCTTTTCAGCACATTTTGATGTTGCCAGTTAGGCAGGAAAATCTACAGTCCACTTTTCTGGAGGGAATTTAGCTGAACTGCTGCCCACAGGTGAGAGTGAACTTTACAAATCACTCCAATAAGTTTAGTAGCGAAGTAAGCAGATTTCTCACGGGTGAAAACCACAGAAATTAGACAAAGCAAGCAGAGAAGCAGTCTTTTGGGTGTTAAACTTCACGCCAGTTGTGCACATTACACTAGGACACTTGCTTCTGAGAAATACAACACAAATGCTACCTCCTTGGAACTAAGATGTCGCAGTGCTTATGTGTGTCAGTTTCTTCTTTCTGTCGCCCAGTGGCAGTGGTGTGCTGACACATGTTTAACAACCAGCTCTGGGGGAGGGAGGTCTTGATATAGAGTGTTTGCCAATCTCTGTGGTGTAAATACTCTCAATAGGGCTAATTCTCCAGCTACCGACGTGATGTCACTGAATGGTCAGGTTGGGAAGAGATGTGCACCAGTACGCCATTATATTGTAGCACACCATACAAATACAATAGATGTCAGTATCCTCAAGAACACAGGTTATAGTGAACTAATTAGGAAGTGATGAATTTTGAGTATTTATTACCTGTTTTTAATATACTTAATTGCAGGTTAATATAATCTCTAATGGTCACTGTGTGGTCACTGTAGCTGCGTTCACCAACCAGCTTACAAAATTCCTGAAAATTTAACAATCCACTCTTATGGGCCAGTGCAAACCGCTTCAGCACACCACTGGAACTTGGGACAAGGAGGAACTAAGCAAATCAGGCACCTGCCTAGTCCTTCCTCCACAGTGACCTTTATTATCTCTGCAGAATGATTAAGGGCTCTAGGTCTCCCCTTACAGGAGATCAGTGTTCTAAACAGGAGATTATGGGAGTCCCACTCCAGACAGGCCCAGGAGAGCAGAATTTTAGCTGCTTTATTGGTTAGTTTCATCTGATCTCAAGGCTGTCATCCCTGCCAAGTCCAGATGGTGCTGTCGGACTACCAGAGTTTCCCACACAGCCCCCCTACCCCCAGCCTTCTGCACTCCCCTCACCCTCAGTTTGACAGGTTTAATTCACGTCCCTGGCACCTCCTCCTTCCATTTGATGCGAAGCCAGCAAACCTAATACAGGAAGAGCCAGAAAACCCAGGTGCTAAATCATCCAAGGTCAGGCTGCTTTCCAGGTCGGCTTCCCAGCCTCCCCGTTGTCTGAAGCACTCTTTCCTCCAGGATTTTTCTTAGCCAAATACGTTCGCTCTATCTTGCACGTAGCATCATAGAATCTTAAAGATGGATGGGACCTTCCAGTCATTATGCCTGAATCACAGCATGCTTGAGCTGCCGCCAGCCCTATCCCCAGCAGCTCTTTTTCCCAGCTGTAAAGCTGCTGTCTGCCAGCTTTTATCCCTTGGCACTGAGCCACGATCTCAAGAAGGCGATGCTTGTGTTGCTCACAGTGGGGGGAGCAAGAGGGAAGGAACTTATGGAAAGCCAGGCATGCGGTTAAGTGCTACACATTCCAGTGTGTGTTTATTTATCACATTTGTAGGTGACAAAATTAAGGTTTAACAAGTTGAAGTAAAGTGCTTTAAGTTACCTGGATTTGAACTGGATGTGACTCTAACTAGTACCATTCACATTAGTGCATGCTGCCTTCCGAAAGGCATGCTCCTGATGAGTGGTGAACATGGTTGTTGTGATGCCTGGCTTGTGTAGTGGGAATAAAAGATGCATCACCTTAAGAGATGGCACTCGAATTCCCTTTGAGGAGGAAACTATATTTGTCCAGGAAAACGCTTTTAATGAGCCACCCACGGTAAAAGGTGAAGTCGTGACAGTAAGGGCGTTGGCAGGAATCAAATTAAGAAAAGGAATGGCTATCCATCCTGCTGTACGTGAGAATATAAATGGATCTGGTTCGTCCCAAGGACAGGAGACAGGGACCATGTGGAGTGGAAGGTGAGTGGGGATTCTTCCATATTATATAAAAAGAACATTCTATGAATGGGGTGCCGAGTTTGCACTGTTGTAGCATCTGCCATTCCTTCCCACGTCACTGAGACACACGCAGGCACGCACACTCACTCACTTGAATTTTGCTGTGGAAATGGGCAAGGGAACTGAGCTTCACGTCTCGGCTGATGCATTGTAGGGATAAGATGCTGTTTAAAATGAGGTAGCAGAAGTGTGGAGTCAGCAGTGGCTGCAAAAATGTAAGTCTCTTAGAAAAATCACAGAAATCTAGAGGTTCAGAACCAGAGCCCACTTATCAGACCTTTCTGGATCTCAAGAGGCAGGGAGTCCTCAGCTGACATTTGGGTTACAGCAGGGATGAATCTGTGCCTAATATCTGGCTGCAAGGGGGACACACTGTGGAACAGAAAGTGGGATGAAACTTTGGACCTTGTTGCTGATTGAAACTGGAGCATGTGCATCAAACAGGTTTCTTCTTGTGTGTGCCTAATGCAATAGGTTTAGGAGCTGCAAACCCTTGGGATCCAGGACATTCCGCAGTGAGGGAACATCAGCCTAACTGGAGCCAAATAAGCTTTCAGTTAGCTTGGCATGGGCTTTCTTCCTCACATCCCACCACTGAAAGCGTGGGGTAGAGTTAAATGATTTTGGCTGGTCTAAAGACGGCACGGGCCATGAGCCAGTTTGCATCATGGAAATATACATGCCTTTGGGGCTCTCACCTAGAAGCCATCCAAGTGCTGAACCCTTGACGGCTGGTGCATCAACACCGTGTTGATCCAGAACAGAGGCTCATCAGAAGGTGAAGAGGCAGAGGGTAGGCCCAGGATGACAGCATGTGCTAGATTCCAGGGAGGGATGGAGCTACCTCGGCAGGATGCCAAACTGGATGAGGAATCAGATCGCTGAAGTCCAGCCTTGCTATTGACTGGCAAGGGACCATGGCCTCTGGAACTAAGATTCCCTATTTATAAAATGGGGGACTAGACTAGCCTCCAAAATGCTATTTCCATGGCCTCAAAAGGGCCTCATAAGCGACTTTCTTAGTGTTGCCCTGGAGCTTCAGAGAACATAAACCTCACAGCGAAATTACCAAACCAGGTTGGAATGCCAGCACAGGGCTTGGGATAGTGCATATTGGCACAAGAACCGTACCTGGAGAAGGAAATGGAAAGGCTCGAAAGAAGAAAGTTTTCACATTCAGCCCTGTGGTTTGAGGAGGGAGGGCTGCAGAGTCTAGCCATAGACTTGGAATGGAGGCATGATTTAGTTTTAAGAAAGGATTAAAACAGCATATCCCTGAGAAGGATGGTCTTCCAGGTAACATTTTAAAGTAGCAATCTGTACTGATCTTGAGTATCAGAGGTAGAGTCAAAAACAGTTCCAGATCTACGAACATTCATTTTAGGGACAGTGACAAATAAAACTATTATCAGCGCCCTTCCCAAGACATCCACTCAGACTAATGGCGAACAGGCTTACTTTCAGTTGCAGAGGAAAATATTGAGCTGTAGTGACTGGATTAATGTGGGATTTACTCTCCGACCTGACTCCTTAAACTGACCTGCTAAAGCTGTGGCTCCAGGCTATGCCTGCACATAGTATTTCAGTTCATTAGCCTCTGGGAAGGTCAACTTTTATTTGGGTGGTTCTAAAACCCCTCAGCCAGCTGTTTACATCTTCCCCAGATTTGTATTCAGTGTTCTCAAGACCAGCATTCCTCAGGATTTAAAGAAGGGAGGAAGCACATCTCTCCCACTTCTCCAGGGTGGATGGAAATTCATGCATCTCATTATCTTTATACAGAATAGCTTCAAAGACATCTACCTCTAATCAATACATATTCATGATTCTGTCGTTAAAACAGCCCACAGAAGAGCCATTTTCTCCTCCTTCCTTCTAGAATTCCAAATGATCCCAATTTTTTCTTTCTTTCACAAAACTGTTCCAGACCTTTCCCTTCCCTTTCCTCCTCTCCTGGTCCCCATGGTCATGGAATCTCCCGTTAGCTGGAAGCAATGAGCCTGCAATTGTGACACTAGTGGCTTATAATCCACTTATATTGTTTCTGAGATCCTAAAGACCTAAAGCGCCAAATCCTCATTCTGGCAACCCCATACCCAATCAGAAAAACAGCATGAAGACATTTTTCCCAAGTGCAGAATCATGTATATTCTGAGTGACTGAGCTACTGGCATTCAAGTTTTGACCAGTTTCAAGATGCTGCCACCAGATAATGGAAGACCATATACAGACACTGCAATCTATGTTACATAAGGAAGACTTCGTTAGTTGGTATACAGGAGTGAAGAGTTTCAGGTTATATATGATAAATCCAGAAGGCTGTGTGAATTCACAGAGCCTTATTCCCTTCAGGTCTTAAGTTTCCCTGGCTGGAAGTGAGGCCTCTGGGAAGCTGCATTCCTTTCTCAGGGCCCCTACCACTGTTTAGTGTGCTAATGCCAAGAATTCATGGCCTTTTCCTTTCTTAAGGAGTGATGGGAAACTGTTACAAAATCAGATGTGGGAGTTGTTCTACTACTATTAATTTACATGCACCAGTCTCACTTACTTCAGCCTCAAAAGGGTAAATGAGGCATTTTCTCTATCTGAATGAAACATGGAGACACAGAGTTCCTGTGATTGCACAAGGCCAGCTGTTCAAGTGGAGAGTCAGAACCAGACTCTGGTTCTGTACCCCATGTTCCTTCAGCAGGCCTGTGGCCAGCTGTGACAAGTATAGCCTGGCCACCTCGCTGAGGCTTGGACAGCCCACAGCCAATGTGGTATGGAGAAATCCTGGACTGGGGCTGGTTGTGGTCCAGCTGTGATCCAGCTTTCTCCACTTCTACACAGGGCTGTTGCCAGGCAATGAAGCCAATGACTACAGATGTCACTCACAGCTGGAAAATGGGCCTCCTTTGGCAAAGGAATCTGGAAGCTCTCTAGCTGCTCTGCTCAGGCTGGGGTCCTGCTAGCATCCTTTTAGATAAAGTGGGGAGAATCGATTCACACCCAACAGTGGAAATGAGGGAATGCAGCTTCCAGACGATCATCACTTGGTTCAGAAGTTTGCACAGAAAGTGTAACCAATTCCAGTGAGAACAAACCTAAAGCTGTCCGTCTTTTAAAGCCACCCTGAGTGGTAAAGATAAGGTACATGTCATAACCTACATAAAGGTGAAGTATTATCATTTTTCAACTGTACAAGACACATTACTAGGGTTACAGTCAGTGGCATGCAGCTTATGTTGGACTGCATTTAAACTACAACTGTGTAGTGTGACATCTCCATTACATGGCACCAAACATTTGTCAATTGTACAACTATAACTTGGTGAGACCTGGTTTTAACTACGATACTTTAAAAGCCAATTTCTATTTAAATGTGTTACGAAAAAATGCAATAGCTAACTTTATACACATTTTACATTTATGGCAGAATAAGTAGTGATATCTGCACCCGAATGGGTAGTGTTGCCTTCGAAGTAGTCACCTTGGGAAGATGTATGTTTATTCCAGTGAAGCTGACCTTACCCAGAACATTTCTAGAACCCTCTTTAGAAACTGTCAACTTGTAAGGGTCTTCAGTGTTAGTAAATCTTTGTCCTTTAAGGGTAGATCTATTTCTTGAGGAATTTTTTTTTTTTTTTAACAGCTAAGGAGCATTAGAAAATAAGTCTGCTAAATAAAATGGATGATGAAGCTCAGGATTACCTTGGTGGGCAGGAGGAGGGGTTGGATAAAACACAAGGTCTGAATATAAAGTTGCGAGGCCTCTTGACTTGCATGGCTTCAAAGGTAATCCCAAAGAGGAACCCTAAGTGTTTTGGCGCATGCAACATCAAGGAAGTAACTCCAATTATGCTAACTCTCGAGTGCATATGTTCTAGTGTATTTGGTTAAAAAGGTAGCTTTGCTCACATTCAGTCATACTTCATATAAGCAGAAATGGAAAACTCTCATCTCTGTGATGTCTCCCACGGGAAAGATCTCACCTACTGCTTAATTAAAACGAAAAGCACTTGGGGTCATGTCTACATTAGCCCCTCAAAATGTGCAATGAGTAATTCCTGATACCTGAGTCTTCCCAGTTTGCAAAAGTGGGCAAGGACAGGTGTCTGGATCCTAGATAAAAGTAGAAGTTCAAGGGGACTGGAGTGTTTCCAATGGCTCCCATCTACTCATACGCCCACTCATACAAGGAAACCTTCTACAGCTAAACAGTACACAAAGTTTCAGGAGAGGAGGGGAAGAAAGATGATCTCCAAGTTGCTTTCTGTGGTTAAAACCCACTGGCTTCTGGATGACAAGTGAAGAGAGTCCATTGAAAAAGAAAGTCCACGGTGTTAGATTCTAGTGCACGCTTAAGAAATAAAGTGTGTGGCCACTAGCTCACTGAAGTGCATTTCCAGCTGAGGCCAAAGGCAGCAAAGGTGCAAGAAGCTGCTGGAGCTGACATTAGTTGAAGCGGGGTCTATAAATTCAGAATGGCAAAGCAATTTGTAGAAAGGCCCAGTTACAAAGCAGGACATTTGCCAACCTGTGAAGTCAAAGAATGTTCAATCTCACTTTCTACAAAGTGCTTCATTGAAAATGCTAATGAGGAAGCTCCCTAAAACACCATATCCTGAGTGTCAGAGAAACAGGGTCAAGATGGTGACTGATGGGGAGCAGATATCGACCTCTCATAGTGTTTGAACTGTGTATTTTCCAAGCATCACACACACACTTAGTGAAGAACATATTACTGCAGTCACATTCCACCTTGTCTGCACATGCTTCCATCCCGTGGTTGCTTTTGAGTACATATTTCCAAGAGCCATTTGGAGTTAATGGATTCTACTGCTGAAAGTCAGAAGCAGCAGCGGCAGTCAGTGCCTTCAAGTCAGCCGTAATAGCCACGTGCTCACAGCAGACATCAGTCTCCTATTGATCAGTTGGGACATTGTTCTTGGTGACTGTTTTTATATTTGTCTTTGTAAAAACCACGAAGCTAGGCCATTTGCTCAAATCATCATTAGAAAAATGCTCAGTGCCAAGATGGGATTTCTAGTTTCTGTGCAAATGAAATCACATTAGTCCAGATTTTATTTACTCAAAACTACTAGGGAAGCGGTAGGATTTGGCTTAAATGCTGCCAAAAAGCAGAAGTTCACTGAAGTTTTAATTCAGAAGCAATCCTGTTGTTAATGTTGTAGCCAGGTTCGGGCAGCATGGAGGGTGGGGCCCCCACTGTGCTTGCTGAGGAATCCCGGATCTCACCCAGTTCAGGCTCACTTTCGCTAGAGGTAGACCCACTGTTGATGGTATAGACATTCTCTGCAACTCCCTGAGCTGAAGCACAGCCGTCTGGCTCGTGCTTCTCCCTCGGACTCGCCAGTCCTGGGAGGACAGCCATCTTCCCAGTCTGCCTATTTGGCAGCAAGGACATGGTATAGTCTGCAATGATCCCACCCACGTCTAAGTTGCACGCCTGGTCGAAGGCGAGGAAGCCGACATTAGCGTTTGCCTCACACACCACAAAGGAGCCATCATCCATGATAAGCAGATCAATGCCGCAGAAGTCCATGCCTAGGATGTTGGACACCTGAATGGCCAACTGCTTGCCTTGTTCTGTCAGTGGGCACATGACGCCTACGCCACCTGTGGGGAAAGCACAGGGGTGTAAAGGTGACAACTGAGAAGTAAAATGACTCTTCAAAGAAGGGACAGGGGTCTGCCCAAAAGGGGCAGACAGACAGGCTCGATCATTAATCACAAAAGGTCTGGACGGAAATCAGTACCCGCTTTGGGAAAACAATACGGTTATTTTATTTTTATTTTTTTGAGACAGAGTGTCGCTCTGTCCCCCAGGCTGGAGTGCAGTGGCGTGGTCTCGGCTCACTGCAACCTCCACCTTCTGGGTTCAAGCAATTCTCCTGCCTCAGCCTCTCAAATAGCTGGGACACCAGGCACCCGCCACCGCGCCTGGCTAATTTTTTTGTATTTTTAGTAGAGACGGGTTTCACCACATTGGTCAGGATGGTCTCGAACTCCTGACCTCAGGCGATCCACCCACCTCGGCCTCCCAAAGTGCTGGGATTACATGCTTGAGCCACCATGCTCAGCCTACTGTCATTTTTTATCTCGTCTTAAAAATGTTGATTTCCTCCTACCCAGCCATCCTACTATCAAGAGAATAATCTTATGTGTGGGGGAGGGGAAGCTTTATGCACAAAGATGTTGATGGCAGTATTATTTAAAATACAAATCATAGAGCCAGGTACATGATGGACACTCAATAAATATTCAACGAATATTGAATGAAGAAATACAATAGAGAAAACCAGTGTATTTTACATCCATTAATAACAATGTCAGCTGGGTACTCATGCCTGTAATCTCAGCACTTTCAGAGGCTGAGGTGAGAGGAGTGCTTGAGGCCAAGACTTTGGGCCAGTCTGGGCATCATAGCAAGACCCTATCTCTACAAAAAATAAAAATAAAAATAGGTGGGTATGGTGGCTTGCTGTAGGGTTCCTCCCACCCCAGCCTCCTAAGTAGCTGCAGTCCCAGCTACAGTCCCAGCTACTTGGGAGGTTGGGGTGGGAGGAACCCTAGAGCCCAGGAGTTTGAGGCTGCAGTGAGCCATGATCATGCCACTGCACACCAGCCTGTTTCACAGAGTGAAACTCTTTTTCAAAAATAAAAATAATAATGCCACAGAGAGCTTGTAATCAATCACATGGGAAAACAGGGGATTTAAGACTCTACAATACGGCCGGCTGCAGTGGCTCACGCCTGTAATCCCAGCACTTTGGGAGGCCGAGGTGGGCAGATCACCAAAGGTCGGGAGTTCTAGACCAGACTGATCAGCATGGAGAAACCCCGTCTCTACTAAAAATACATAATTATCTGGGCGTGGTGGTGCATGCCTATAATCCCAGCTACTCAGGAGGCTGAGGCAGGAGAATCACTTGAACCCGGGAGGCAGAGGTTGCGGTGAGCCAAGATCGCACCATTACACTCCAGCCTGGGCAATAAGAGCAAAACTCCATCTAAAAAAAAAAAAAAAGACTATGCAATATGACCATAACTAGGCAAAAAGAGATTTCTCAGAAGAAAAGCCTGTAAGTTACACCAAAATATTAACAGTGGTTTTCTCTAAATGGTGGGTATGATAAATAACTTTTTCATTTGACTTTGCTGTGTTTTCCAAATTTTTTTTTTTTTGGACAGTCTTGCTCTGCTTGTCCTATCACTCAAGGCTGGAGTGCAGTGGCACGGTTTTGACTCACTGCAACCTCTGCCTCCTGGGTTCAAGCAATTCTCCTCCTGCTCAGCCTCCTGAGTAGCTGGGATTACAGGCGACCACCACCATGCCCGGCAAATTGTTGTATTTTTAGTAGAGACAGGGTTTCACCACGCTGGACAGGCTAATTTCAAACTCCTGACCTCAGGTGATCTGCCCACCTTGGCCTCCCAAAGTGCTGGGATTTCAAGTGTGAACCACCACGCCTGGCCATATTTTCCAAATTTTCTACACTGAGAATGTATTCCTCTTATGATTAGAACAAATAAAATTAACTTACTGACTTTTAAGGAGAGAGAGATGGCTCTTTCTGCCATCTTTCTGTGCTACCATAATGGTACACATCAATGCCCTCCCTGGCTGATGCTCTCAAGAGCATCACCAATGCTGAAAAGCGAGGCAAACGCCAGGTTCTTATTAGGCCATGCTCCAAAGTCATCATCTGGTTTCTAACTGTGATGACAAAGCATAGTTACGCTGACAAATCTGAAATGACTGATGATCACAGAGCTGGGAAAATTGTTGTGAACCTCACGGGGAGGTTAAACAAGTGTGGAGTGAACAACCCCAGTCTGATATGTAACGTGAAGATCTAGAAAAATGGCAGAATAATCTGCTCCCATCCCATCAGTTTGGTTTCACTGTACTGACAACCTCAGCTGGCATCACAGCCATCACGGCCTGTGAAGAAGAAAGATGAAAACACACAGGTGGGAAAATCCTGGGATTCTTTTACTAGGGATATAAAACATATTAATATTTATAAGTAAAATGCCTCAATGGACCAAAAAAAAAAAGAGAGAGAGAGAGAGAGAGAGATGGAAAGGACTGAGACAAAATTCTGTACGAAGGACAGAGAGACTGATTGCCCTTACTTTGCTAACAAGCTAGGACTTCAGATTTAATTGTCTCCAGTTAGCCTCCTTGGAAAGATTTAAGAATTGTATTCTCAGGTTCAATAATTAGTGTCTTTACCTTAACACTGTTCCTTCCCACCTATGACACTGTTTCTAATAAAGGCTATAAAACAGTTTTAAAATGGCTCACCTAGGAAAGTAACATGGATAAATTATAAAACCACATGGTTACTAATGAATGGATTTTGAAAGGTAACTAAGAAAGTAAAGATAACACAAAAGGTTCAATACTGTGGCACTAAACATGATTATCATGAAAATGGGCTGGGCATGGTGGGTCACACCTATAATCCCAGCACTTTTGGAGGCCAAGCAGGGTGGATCTCTTGAGGCTAGCCTGGCCTGCATGATGAAACTCTGTCTCTACTAAAAAATACAAAAATCAGCCAGGTGTGGTGGTACATGCCTATAATCCCAATTACTCAGGTGGCTGAGACATCAGAAACGCTTGAACCAGGGAGGTGGAGGTTACAGTGAGCCAGGATCATGCCACTGCATTCTAGCCTGGGCATCAGAGCAACACTCTGTCTCAAAAAAGAAAAAAAGAAAAAGAAAAAATGAGATAACATGTAAGGTACTTAGTAGTGTGTCAACTTGAATCTGTCAACTTCAATCTAGCATTTGACTCCATCACACCACTTTATCACAATATCTTACAATTATCTCTTTTTTTTTTTTTTCTTTTTTAAAGAGATAGGGTCCTACTCTGTTGCCCAAACTGGAGTGTTATGGTGCAGTCATAGCTCACTGCAGCCTCAAACTACTGGGCTCAAAGGATCCTCTCACCTCAACTTACTGGTACTACAGGCATGTGCTAGTATACTTGGCTAACTTTAAAAAAATTTTCTGTAGAGATGGGGGTCTCACTTTGTTGTCCAGGCTGGTCTCAAACTCCTGGCTTTAAGTGATCTTCCTGCCTTGGCTTTCCAAAATGCTGGGATTACAGGCATAAGCCACCACACGTGGCCCATATGTCTTCTTTATGGGCCGCATGCTACCTGAGGGCAAGGGCTCTCTCATAATCTCTACACTCCCGACATCTATCATGGATGGAAATGCCCAATGACTATCCTGGAAATGCCCAATGACTATCAATGAAAGAAGTGCCAGATAGCATCTAAGCCTCTTTATCAGTCACTGGACTTGGAATACCCTTCTAGTGATTTAGGAAATCTAGCAATTTAGGAAATCAAATTAGCGATTGTGATTTTTTTTTTTCCTATTACCAACATACAAACTCATTGAATGAAGCTGACAATAACTTTCTGTGATGGGAACAAGAACTTATATCCCTCTTGGAATATCTCCATTCAGCACAACAGAAAACACACGCTATCAACAGGTTAATGGATGTGTTTATGCATGCAACCAAAGCATAAACTGTAGCTTTCTAACAGCATCATACAAAAAAGGAAAACATTTTCCATTAAAATATAAAAGGAAAATATATTTCTCCTGTCATCACTTTAGTTTACACTCATTATTTTTTGTCTGAGTTGTTGCAACAGCTCCAAAACTCACCTCCCTATCTCCCATCTTATGCCTTTGCTCCATCGTTTACCCAAACAGGAGTTTTTTTCCAGCATCGGTCTTCATGTCACTCTCTGCTTTAAGTCTTAACACCTAGAGGAGAGGGTTCTGTCCTCCATGTCCTGACACTCCTTGCCTGACCTCTGCCGTGGCACTTGCACTCATAGGCTCCCCTCCTGGACTGCTTGCTGTCATAGGAAAGGGTTTGTTCCTCATTCTCATCTATGAGATCCTGGTGTCTAGCAGAGGGTCCGACAAGACAGTAGGGATCGATATACATTTGTTGAATGGGTCCAAACACCCTAATAACACCCTGCACTTTTTTACCTTACCGAGAGAGCAGTTGCTCTGCATCCGTCCATCAGTGGAACAGCGAAGCATAGAGCCTATGACCTGGCCCCCTACCACCACCACCCGGATGTCCTTTCCATGGGACTCCTTCACGTACTTCTGGAACAGGTAGGGCACATCATGGCGGATCAGATGGCAGATGTCAGAGAGGTGATGTTTATCTCTTGCCAGAAAAACAGCTTTTCCTTTAAGAAGAAAGACAAAGAGCGAGACGAGGGGTTAGAGAAGCCTCTGGACATTGTTCTTGCCATTTGGCCTCCTTATCCATAAAATCATCACTTCTCCCTGAACTTGCCTCACTTCTATTTCTTTGCTAGACTTTTGCTGCTGCTGCCTTTTTTTTTTTTTTTTTTTTTTTTTTTCCTGAGACGGAGTCTCACTCTGTCACCCAGGCTGAAGTGCAGAGGCACAATCTCGGCTCACTGCAACCTCTGCCTCCTGGGTTCAAGTGATTCTCCTGCCTCAGCCTTCTCAGTAGCTGGGATTACAGGCACCCACTACCATGCCCAGGTAATTTTTGTATTTTTTGTAGACGGGGTTTCACTACATTGGCCAGGATGGTCTCAATCTCCTGACCTCGTGATCCACTTGCCTCAGCCTCCCAAAGTGCTGGGATTACAGGCATGAGCCACCGTACCCAGCCTCACTTTTGCTTCTTATCAAATGACCAACAAATCTTACCTTCCCTTAACTTTCCTCAGGTCCTAATACCCTCTCCCTTCAGCATCACTCTTTTTGAAATGGCATAATGATGTATTCCAGAAACACAGAGAAAGAGCCAAAATAGAATTCCAAGGATCTAATCAATTCAGTTCCAAAAACAGTTAATTAGCATCTCCCATCACCCCCCAGGATGCTGATTAGGCAAGGTCTACATCTAACTCATTGTTAAAAAATTCCCCAAACCTAACACTGGGCTATAGGCACAGGGAAGATGTCAATTAATGTTTGTAGAACATAATTTACTGAACATACTTTAGAGAAATTCCAAGTCTGGATGGAGAGAGGTCCAAAAAAAAGGTAGCACAGCATGATATAACATCAAGAGAGGTCTATGCATAATTCTTTGGGAGCTCAAAGGAGGGAACCACTGACAGGCATCCTTCCCTTTAGACATAAAGTTATTATTTGGCTACACCATTTAATTCTGAAAAGAATGGTCTATGTCTCTACTAATCTCTGCAGAAAGCATTCCTTCTTGATTCTAAATTGTTTTTTTTTTTTTTTTTTTTGAGATGGAGTCTTGCTCTGTTGCCCAGGGTAGAGTGCAGCTGGTGCAATCTTAGCTTACTGCAACCTCCATCTCCTAGGTTCAAGTGATTCTCCTGCCTCAGCCTCCTGAGTAGCTGGGATTATAGGTGCCCACCACTGCGCCAGGCTAATTTTTGTATTTTTAGTAGAGATGGGGTTTCACCATCTTGGCCAGACTGGTTTTGAACTCTTGACCTCGTGATTCTCCCACCTTGGCTTCCTAAAGTGCTGGGATTACAGGTGTGAGCCACTGTGCCTGGTCTAAATTCTTTGTTCAAATTGCCTACGCTTTTGTAATTATTTAGCATCAGCTTTTTTTTTTTTTTTGAGATAATCTTGCTCTGTCACCCAGGCTGGAGTGCAGTGGTGTCATCTTGGCTCGCTGCAACCTTCACCTCCCGGGTTAAAGCAATTCTCCTGCCTCAGCCTCCAAGGTAGCTGGGATTACAGGCATGCACCATCAGGCCTAGCTAATTTTTATATTTTTAGTGAAGACAGGGTTTCACCATGTCAGCCAGCTGGTCTCAAATTCCTGGCCTCAAGTGATCTGCCTGTCTCAGCCTCCCAAAGTGCTGGGATTACAGGTGTGAGTCACCATGCCCATCCAACACTGGCTTTTTCATTAGTATATTAGCTAACAGTAGCTAATGTATCAATTATATCATATTAGACCTGAGCAGGGGTTCTGCTAAGTTTGCTCTGCAAATCTGACATGAGTATGCACAGTCTGAGCATTCTTTTCAGCAAATACGGAACAAAGTGCTGGTTTTCCTAAGCTTTGTGTCACCATCTTACAAGGAGTGGAACTCTTCTGAAGTCCTAATAAAAAGACCAGTCCCTAGCGGTACATACAGCTGAAAAGTAACCTCCAAAACGTGTTATAACCAGGAAGCAATCATTCCCGAGATGCCTGGACCCTAGACACCTGACAGAGATGGAGGAGTAGGGTCACATGATCTTTAGATGTCCATGTGGCAGGTGACAGAAGGGTGTGCAGGTAAGTGGGCATCAGTGTCAGAGAAGCTGGAGAGGGCCCAGCAAGGGGGCACAGAAGGAAAATGGAGAGGCCCCAGCAAGTGTGCATGATGCAGCATCAGTGCTACCTGTCTTCAACCAATGAGTGTGGGGCAAGCAGATACACATCTGACGCCAGGAGATACAGCTTCTGGCAACAGATGGCTGGGATTCAGGTATACGCACTGGAGTTCTCTGGACATTAGGTAGGATTTTCAGCAGAGATGGGGGCTAGAGATAGGAACTGGGTTTCTTGGTTTCTGGTACAGAAGTTCTAATATGGGGCTTAGTCTGCAGTTAATAAAGGAGCTACAATTTTAAGTGAAGACAGAAAAAAGGAGAGAAAGGCAGTAAGACTGGTGAATAATGTACTAAGTGCCAAGCACCTTGATTTTGTATTGTTTCACCTACACGTCATGCTAGCCCTAGGAAGCTATTACGACAAGGGTGGTCAATCCCATTTGAGAGAAAAAGGGTCCAATTTCAAAACTTACTATGAAGTTACAGTAATCAAGATGGTGTGGCCTGGCATAAAGACAGAACTGTATCAGTGGAACAAAATTGAAGGCCCAGAAGTAAACCTTCACACACATGGTGAACTGATTTTTGACAAGGGTTCCAAAAGCATTTAGTGGGGGAACGAATAGGCTCTTCAACAAATGGTATTAGGAAAACTGTATATCCACATGCAAAAGAATAAAGTTGAACCCCTACCTCATACCACACATAAAAATTAACTCAAAATGGATCAAAGCCTCAAAGGAAAGGGCTAAAACTATAAAGCTTTTAGAAGGCAAAAAATGACATCAAAAGCACATGGAAGCAAAAAAAAAAAAAAAAATAGACAAGTTAGACTTTCCAAAATAAAAAAAACTTTGTGCATCAAAGCTACTATATCAAGAAATGAAAAGACAACCTACAGAATGGGAAAAACATGTTCAAACATGTTATTATATATCTAATAAGGATTTAGAATCCATATTATATGGCTGGACACAGTGGCTCACACCTGTAATCCCAGCACTTTGGGAGGCCAAGGTGGGTGGATGGCTTGAGTCCAGGAATTTGAGACTAGCCTGGGCAACATGACGAAACCTCATCTCTACAAAAAATACAAAAACCAGCCAAGCATGGTGGCACATGCCTATAGTCCCAGCTACTTGGGAGGCTGAGGCAGGAGGATCGTTTCAGCGCAAGATGCAGAGGTTGCAATAAGCTGAGATCGCACCATTGCAGTCCAGTGAGAGCCTGTCTCAAAAAAAAAAAAAACTCCATTATACAAGAACACTTCACACTCAAAAATAAAAAGATTAAAAAGTGGGCAAAGGGGCCTGGGCACGGTGCCTCAGGCCTGTAATCCCAGCACTCTGGGAGGCCGTAGGAGGTAGGTCATGAGGTCAGGAGTTCAAGCCAGCCTGGCCAAGATGGTAAAACCCTATCTCTACTAAAAATACAAAAAAATTAGCTGGGCATGGTGGCAGGTACCTGCAATCCCAGCTACTCGGGAGGCTGAGGCAAGAGAATCTCTTGAAGCCGGGGGAGGTTGCAGTGAGCTGAGATCGCGCCACTGCACTCCAGCCTGGGCAACAGAGAGACCCCATCTACAAAAAAAAAAAAAAGTGAGCAAAGGATATGAAAAAAACATTCCTCCAAAGAAGGTGTACAAATGGCCAAGAAGCACATGAAAAGATGCCCAACACCATTAGTCTTTGGGTAAATGCAAATTGAAACGTACATACATACATAAAAAGTAACAAGTGATGGTGAGGATATGGAGAAACTGGAACCCTCAAACATTGCTGGTGGAAATGTAAAATGACATAGCCATTATGAAAAACAGTTTGGCAGTCCTAAAAGTTACACATAGAATTACTATATGACCTAGCAATTCCATATCTAGGGATATATCCAAGAGAAATGAAAACGTGTGTTCACACAAAAACTTGTACACAGATGTTCACAGCAGCATTATTCATAATAGTCATGAAGTGGAAACAATCCAAATGTCCACCAACTGATGAACACGTAAACAAAATGTGGTACAGCCATACAAAGAGTCATATTGTTAATTTAGAAAAAGACATAAACTAGTGTTACTTGCTACAACATGGATGAACCTTGAAAACATCATGCTATGTGAAAGAAGCCAGACACAAAAGTCCACATACTGTATAAATCCATTTATATAAAATAGCCAAAACAGGCAAATATATAGTAACAAAGTATTATTAATAACAGATCAGTGGTTGCCAGGGACTGAGGGAGAGGCAATCAGGACTAACTACTACTAGGTATGAGGCTTCTTTTGGAAGTCATGGAAATGCTCTGAAATTAAGTAGTGGTGGCCGGGCGCGGTGGCTCACGCCTGTAATCCCAGCACTTTGGGAGGCCGAGGCGGGCGGATCACAAGGTCAAGAGATCGAGACCATCCTGGCCAACATGGTGAAACCTCGTCTCTACTAAAAAATACAAACAAACAAACAAAAAAAAAATTAGCTGGGCATGGTGGCGCACGCCTGTAATCCCAGCTGCTCAGGAGGCTGAGGCAGGAGAATTGCTCGAACCCAGGAGGCAGAGGTCGCAGTGAGCTGAGATTGCGCCACTGCACTCCAATCTGGCGCCTGGCGACGGAACGAGACTCTGTCTCCAAAAAAAAAAAAAAGAAAAAAAAAGAAATTAAGTAGTGGTAACAGTTGTAAAACACAGTGAGTACACTAAAATCCACAGAATTTTACACTTTGCATTGGTAAATTTTTAAGTGAATTATATTTCAATTTTTTAAAATTTACAAAATATTATGTATTATATTTAATTTCTGTTTGCTGTCTGTCTTACCTTTCTACAATGTAAGCTCCTCGAGCGCAGGAACTTTTGTTCTTATCTGTCTCCCCAAAGCCTGGAATACTGCCTGGCATTTTGTAGACATGCAATAAATATTTGAATTTTATGTTACGTATATTTTACTACAGTAAAAAATAACTGGTTGAAAGGCTGGTTGAAACTGAGCTCAGTAGCGTATCTGGATAGCACTAAGAGCCCCGCTTTGCTACCCAGGCTCCTTTCTCTGCTCCTCAACAGGACTCATCTACACTCAAAGGTTGCTTTGCCTACCCCTGCTTCTGTGTGTTGCTCGCTCACTTTCTCCAGTTCAAATTCTACACTTCCATTTAGGTCTCCTTTTCTTCTACTGAACACTTCATGGCAGAGTTGTCCCCTCCCTCCTGTAGGCTCAAACAGACCCCTAGGCATACCTGCTATGGCAGTGATCACTGTGCAATGCCACTGTGTCTACAATCTACACACCTGAACTCCTTGAGAGTAGTGACTAGGTCTAGTTCTTTTTTCTGGTGGGGGGAGACAAGGTCTTGCTCTGTCGTCTAGGATGGAGTGCTGTCTACTTCACTTCTATTGCATAGTCCCTACACCATAGTAGTTGCTCACTACGTATCTATTTAGGGTGACCTTCCCTCCCTCCAGATGCCCAGAGCATTTAAGCACGCTGCCTGGGTGTCCCGACGAGGCACCTGCTCATATACTGCAGGAGGACTGCTTTCTGCTGCGGACGTCCCTACTGAGTCCCTATGACGCACTGAGCACGGCAGTAAGCCTTACAGAGAAAGATGTTTAGGCCTGGTCCCCACCGCTGAGCAGCCGGTAGTCTAGTAAAGGAAGCGGACACATAAACCTGCAACTGTTACAAAGTGTAGCACTCTGCTAGACGCACATACAAAATGCTATGGAAACAAAAAGGAAAGAGCAATTAATGTTATCTGGAAGACAGGAAGGGAGATCAGGAATGTATGTAGAAAAGAAATGACATCTGGAGCTGGCCTTAAAGGATGAGCAGAAGTTGACCAGATGAGCAGAGAAAGGTGGCATTCTCAGCAAAAGGAAAAGAGCAGATGCTTAAAGAGAGGAAAATGCACAGTCTACTTGGTGAATGAGAAGTAGTCTGGAATGGATTATTAATGGTTCATGTGGCCAGAGGAGGCTGCAAGGGAAGGCTGAGGCTTTTTGAGCAGGGCCTTCCATTTCGTGAGGAGGAATATGGACTCTAATGGGCAGCACACGGTCTTGGGAGGGTTTTCTCAGTGAGAGAGTGACAAGAATAGATCTATGTTTCAGAGAAATTACTTCAAAACAAAACAAAACAACAGAAGAGGCAGTGGCAGTGGAGTCAGGGAAACCGATCAGCATCAAGTCAGGAGTCGGCTGCAACAGTCCCAGGAAGAGATGAGCAGGATCTGACAAAAGCAAGAACAGAGGACAAAGAGGAAAAGACACTGCAAGCTCCTCAAACAGGAGCTCCATTTTTCTAAACAGTACTTGAGAACTGTCTTGTCCAGGCAGAGCGGCAGCCCTAGTGGGCTGATTACCCAGGAAGCCCTGGAGAGGTGGCACTGACCCCGGTGGCCTCGTGTGCTCTTCACCACGACCGGGTAGCCCAGGGGCTCAGCTTCATCAATCATTTTTGAAAAGTCTTCATGCCCACCTGCCAAGAAAAGGTAAAAGTCAGTGAAGGTAAGGCTGATGGTCACCCCAGCCCTGTCCCTCTGTAGGAATTCTTCTGAGGCCTCATCTCTCTTTCTAATTAAGACCATTCAAACCCATTTGATTCAACAGACTCACATTATGCACCTGCAAGGTAAAAGGTGGGAGCAGAGAGGTAAAGAAACCAACATTTAGCAGTTACCTTCTATGTGGTAAAGGCTTCACATGCTCTAGTCCATGTAATCCTTATATCATATAGGTAGACACCTTACCCTTTACAATGGCTGTGGTAGGTGGAACCCCCAAGATATCTGCTCCCTGGTGTACACACCTCGTATAATCCCCTCTTCTAAGTGTGGAAGGGACCAGTGAATATGTTGGGATATCATTCCTGTGATTTTGACTTTAACAGAAAGGGAGATGACCCCTGGTGAGCCTGACCTAATCAGATGAGTGCCTTTAAAAAAAAAAAAAAGGTGAAACGTCAGACAGTCTCTTATTCTGGCCTTGAAGGAGCAAACTGCCATGTTGTGGTGAAGGCCATGTGGCAGGGAGCGGAGGGCAGCCTCTAGAGGAGAATGGCCCAACTGATGGCTAGCAAGGAAGTGGGGGACTCAGTCCCACAACAGCAAGAAACAGTGCCAACAACCAGGCAGCTTGGAAAAAGATCCCAAACTTCAGGTGAGACCATAGCCCCAGCTGACACCACGATTTCAGCCTACGGAGACCTAAGCAGAGAACCCAGCTATGCTGTGGATAGACTTCTGACCTACAGAAACTACGAGATAATCAATGGGTATAATTTGAAGCTGCTCAGTTTTTAGAAGTTCATTATGCAGCAATAGAAAAGAAACCAAGCCTGGGGATTTGTCTCACCCACAATTAAGGTATGACTCTGAAGCCTGAACTGGCTCTACCATACTCCTATAAGCCTTATTTTAAAAAATATGAATAATGATGTGCATGAAAATAGATCTAAATTGTTTTATGAACTGAGTTCATATATATACTATATGAAATATAATCTTTTCTTGATAACTTAGGGTCAATGTCAAGAACACTGATGGCTGCACTATAGTGCCCTGAGGGACTACACCTGCCCTCCACTTAATGGCACATCAAACTAGTGCACTTTCTAGTTGGGAACCTGTTTAATGGTTTGTCACATTCCTTGCTGTCACATGTCAACTAATATTTCTCACTGCTGTCACTGTAAGAGCAGAAAGAAGCCTCTTTTCCTGCTTCTCTTTGCTGTGGGGTTAGAAAGGACAAAGCAACCTGTGAGATGACTTTTCTAGCACAGGGGAAACTAGGTTCCAGATGAGAGTCCGGTGGGCTTTCCCATTCATTAAGTGAAAGAGGGAGGTTCAATGCTTGTTGGAGTTCGTGACACATATTTGGGCTGCTTAGAGGTCCTTTTCTTCACTTTCTAGTTCTAAAAAAAAGTGCTGGATAGATGTGTTTTGTAGGTACACTGGGGTGCTAGTTTTCTCTTGCTGCGTAACACATTACAACGACTTGGTGGTTCAAACAACACAAATCTATTGTCATACAGTTCTGTAGTTAGAAGTCCAACACAGGTCTCACTAGGCTAAAATTAAAATGTTAGCCATGACTGGGTGTGGTGGCTCATGCCTGGAATTCCAGCACTTTGGGGGGGGTCGAGGTGGGTGAATTGCCTGAGCTCAGGAGTTTGAGATCAGCCTGGGCAACATAGTGAAACCCCACCTCTACAAAAAAACACAAAAATTAGCTGGGTGTGGTGGTGCACGCCTGTGGTCCCAGCTACTTGGAAGGCTAAGGTGAGAGGATCAGTCCAATCCAGGAGGTCGAGGTTGCAGTGAGCTGCAATCGTGCCACTGCAGTACACTCTGGACACAGAACCCTGTTTCAAAAAAAAAAAAAAAGTTAGACTCTAGAGGAAAATCTATTTCCTTGCATTTTCCAGGTTCTAGAGGCTCCCCACTTTCCTTGGCTCCTGGTCCTCTTCCATCTCCAAAGCCAGCAACAGCAGGTAGGGTCCTCAAATGTCATCATTCTGATCTTCCCCCTCGGTCACATCTCCCTGTGACTCTCTTTTCTGCTTTCCTCTTTCACTTTTAAGGACACATACAACATTGGGCCCTCCTGGATAATTTAGAATAATCTACCTATCTTAAGGTCATCTGCTTAGCCATCAACTCCATCTGCTGCCTTAATTCCCCTTTGCCACATAACCTAACATAATCACAGGTTCCAGGGATTAGGACGTGGGTATCTCAGGGTGGGGGAGTGGCATTATTCTGCCTACCACAGGCAAAGCAAAGTACTCTAGAACACTAACAATACCTGTCTAGTGCACAAGAGTGCTAATTATTTAAAAAAAAAAAAAAAAA
>PVKV010025413.1:0-29690 GCA_004027835.1 Alouatta palliata | reverse complement strand
CAGTTTACAATAGCAAAGACCTGGAACCAACCCAAATGCCCATCGATGATAGACTGGACAGCGAAAATGTGGCGCATATACACCATGGAATATTATGCAGCCATCAAAAACGATGAGTTTGCATCCTTTGTAGGGACATGGATGAACCTGGAAGCCATCATTCTCAGCAAACTGACACAGGAACAGAAAACCAAACACCACATATTCTCACTCATAGACGGGTGTTGAACAATGAGAACACATGGACACAGGGAGGGGAGCATCTCACACAGGGGTCTGTTGGGGGGAAAAAGGGGAGGGACAGCAGGGGGTGGGGATTTGGGGTGGGATAGCATGGGGAGAAATACCAGATATAGGTGATGGGGAGGAAGGCAGCAAATCACCCTGCCATGTGTGTACCTATGTAACAATCTTACATGTTCTTCACATGTACCCCCAAACCTAAAGTGCAATAAAAAGTATTTAAAAAAAAAAAGAAATGTAAAAGCTTTAAATGGATCTCATATCCTATAGTCTTAATAAATGCACTTGTTTTTCAAGAAAAAAAAAAAGTATAAAAAACCTGGAAGAAAATCTTGGCAATACCATTCAGGCCATAGGCATAGGCAAAGATGTTATGATGAAATTGCCAAAAGCAACTGTCACAAAAGCAAAAATTAACAAATGGGATCTAACTAAACAAAAGAGCTTCTGCACAGCAAAAGAAACTATCATTAGAGTGAACAGACATCCTACAGAATGGTAGAAAAAATTTTCAATATACCTTTCAACATATCCATCTGACAAAGATCTAATACTCAGAATCTACAAATAACTTAAGCAAATTTACAAGAAAAAAAGACAACTTTATCGAAAAGTGGACAAAGGACATGAACAGACACTTCTCAAAAGAAGACATACATGCAACCATCAAACATATTTTTAAAAACATATTTTTCTCACTGATAGAGAAATGCAAATCAAAACCACAATGAGATACCATCTCATGCCAGTCAGAATGGCAATTACCAAAAAGTCAAGAAACAACAGATGCTGCCAACATTGCCGAGAAATAGGAATGCTTTTACACTGTTGGTAGAAATGTAAATTGGCTCAACCATTGTGGCGATTCCTCAAAGATTTAGAACCAGAAATACCATTTGACCCAGCAATCCCATTACAGGGTATATACCCAAAGGAATAGAAATCATTCTATCATAAAGATAGATGCATGTGTATATTAATTACAGCACTATTTACAATAGCAAAGCCATCGAATCAACCCAAATGTCCATCAATGATGGACTGGATAAATAAAATATGGTACATCTACACCATGGAATATTATGCAGCCATAAAAAAGAATGAGATCAAGTCCTTTGCAAGGATATGGATGAAGCTGGAAGCCATTTTCCTTGGCAAACTAGCACAAGAACAGAAAACCATACACCACATGTTCTCATGTATAATTGAGAGCTGAGCAGTGAGAACACAGGGACACAGGGAGAGGAACAACGCACACTGGGGCCTCCTGTGGGAGGGTGGTGGGGGATGCATTAAGAAAAATACCGAATGCATGCCAGGCTTCATACCTACGTGATCGGTTGGTAGGTGCAGCAAACCACCATGGCACACGTTTACCTATGTAACAAACCTGCACATCCTGCACGTGTACCATAAACTTAAAATGAAATAAAAGATAAGGTTAAAGTATTATTTAAAATTAAATTAAAAGATGTTAAACCATATTAAAAATAATTAGATAATAGAAGCCTTTGATTTACAAAATCCTGAAACAATACTTTTAATTTTGCTTTCAACATATATGCAAATCCTTTAATACTGCTCCCTTCCAGAAGTGCAGCTTACTTCCCTCTCTTGCACGTGCCTTGGACTTAATGATACACTTCTGATATGGCCTGGCTCTGTGTTCCCACCTGGATCTCATCTTGAATTTTCATGTGAATTGTAATCCCCCATACTGAGGGAGGGACCACATGGGAGGTGATTCGATCATGGGGACGGAACCCACATGCTGTTCTTTTTTTTTTTTTAAGATGGAGTCTCGCTCTGACACCTGTCTGGAGTGCAGTGGCATAATCTCGGCTCACCGCAACCTCTGTCTCCTGGGTTCAAGCAATTCTCCTGTCTCAGCCTCCTGAGTATCTGTGACTACAGGACTGTGGTACCGCTCCCGGCTAATCTTTGTCTTTTTAGTAGAGACTGGGTTTCACCATGTTTGGTCACGCTGGTCTCGAACTCCTGACCTCGTATTCTGCCCACTTTGGCCTCCCAAAGTGCTGGGATTATAGGCATGAGCCACCACGCCCTGCAGCCCATGCTGTTCTAATGATAGTGAGTGAATTTTCATGTGATCTGATAGTTTTATAAGGGTCTTCCCCCTTCACTCTGCATTTCTCTCTCCTACCACCGCATGAAGGATGTATTTGTTTCCATTTCTACCATGATTGTAAGTTTCCTGGGGCAGCCTTCTCAGCCATGCAGAACTGTGAGTCAATTAAACCTCTTTCCTTTATAAATAACCCAGTCTCCGGTATTTCTTTATAGCAGTGTGAGAACCAGCTAATACAACTTCTAACAGATAGAGTAATGATGACATAACAGTTAGTGACTCTGGATGCAGAACATAAAACTCACTGCGGCTTCTACTTTCTCTCTCTCTGTCTCTGGGATCATGAGCTCCGGGGGAAGCCAGCTGCTGTGCTTTAAGCTGCCCTGCAGGAAGGTCCATGTGGCTAAGAACTGAGGACTTCTGAGACCAGACAACAAGAAACTAGGCCTTTTGCAACAGCCATGTGACTGAGCCATGTTTCATGTGTATTCCCAGCCCCAGGGAAACACTCAGATGACGCAGCCCTCGGCTGACAACTGGACTATTTGTGAGATTAACTGAGCCAGAAGCAATCAGGGAAACTTCTAGATTCCTTGCCATTGGAAACTGTGGGAGATGATGAATATTTGTTGTTTTGAGCTGCAAAGTTTTACATAATTCGTTATGCAATAGTAAATAACTAATTTTCACAAGAAAGTATGTATTATTACACATTAATTTGCATTTACCCTAAATTTATCATCATTGTTATTATTTTTGAGACAGGGTCTCACTCTGTCACCCAGGCTGGAGTGCAGTGGCATGATCACCATGCACTGCAGTGTCGACCTCCTGGGTGAAGGGATCCTGTGACCTCAGTCTCCTGAGTAGCTGGGACTACAGACATGAACCACTTGCCTGGCTAATTTTCTAATTTTTCTTGTAGAGATGGAGGTTTGACCATGTTTCCCAGGCTGATCTTGAACTTCTGGAGTCAACAAATCTGCCTTCCTCTGCTTTCCACAGTGGTAGGATCGCAGTCGTGAGCCACCACACCAGACCTAAATTAACTATGAGATATTAAACATGTAACTTAGTTGTAAAAGGTAAGGAGAATTTCTATGGCTGAAGAAGATGTCTTTTATTACCGTTCACACTGATCACTTTACTTGAACTTCAATTTCCAACTGTGTTTCAAACACAAAAGGACGATTCAATCCTTGTGAGGCTGATTCTATCATGGCCCCCAAGAACCAACTCCTGGTCACTCACCTTCCCCCACTTATTCACCCAACTCTAATGTAGGTGCTGCTGTGAAGGGATTCAGCAGACATAATTAAGGGCATCAATTAGTTGACTTAAGGCTGGGTTTATTCTGCATGGACTGTCCTAATCAGGTGTGCCAGGGAAAGGACTGGGTCCTTCCTGAACATAGAGATTCACAGTGTGAGAGGGATTCAGCATGAGGGGTTTCCTCCACTGTGGGCTTTGAAAATGAAGGGGTTGTGTAGGCAAGGATGCTACAGGAATTGAACACAGCCCTTCCTGTTCTCTATATTGACAGGCAACAAACAAGGACCTCGGTCTTACAACTGCCAGAAACTGCATTCTGACTCCTCTGTACAAGCCTGAAGGAGGATTCAAAATGAAAACACAGCTTTGGGAAGTCCAGGACAGAGATTCCATCCACATCTTGCCCAGACTTCTGACTCAGGAACTATAAACAGCTCAATGGGTGTTGTTTGGCCAGGCATGGTAGTGCACACCTGTGATCCTAGCATTGGAGGAGCTGACACAGGAGGATCACTTGCAGCCAGGAGTTTGAGACCAGCAGGATAATGTAGTGAGACACTTGTCCCTACAATTTTTTTTTAATTAGCTGGGTGTGGTGGCACTTGCCTGCAGTCCTAGCTGCTCTGAAGACTGTGGCAGTAGGGTCCCTTGAGCCCAGGAGTTTGAGGCTGCAGAGCCCCGTGATCATGTGACTGCACTTCACCCTGGATGACAGAGGGAGACTCTGTCTCTAAAAATAAATAAATCAACAACAAATGGGTGTTGTTTAAAGCCAATGTTTGTGATAATTTGTTACTCAATCTTCTAAAATTCATACACAGGCTCAACAGACTCATGGAATAAATCGATGAATTGATATCCACACTAGTTACATAAAATAAAATCTGTCTTAACTTGGTCAGTGTTTTACATTTTGTAGTTTTCTGTGGTCCATTTTAATACCCTCATGTTTCAATCACTCAGTTAACAAAAATTAATTTAGTGCCTACACTGAACCAGGTATGCCTTCATATATTCATGTGCCTGACATTCTAGAAGCTTCACAAGATTGAGGTGTTTTATGTGGAGAAATGACATACTGTGACTCACAGTAGCAGGATCACTGTGGAGAGAATAGTCACGTAGTAGGTAATGGGACAATGCTAGAGCCACTATTCAGGAGTGACAGGGTGGTGGGGAATAAAGGGAGAGGAGGGGCTTAGGGATGAGAGGAATGGAGGGAAGGGCTGGAGAAGCAGGAGGTGAGGAGAAGGAGAGAGGAAAGAATTTGAAAGCAGCAGAATTTTTAGGTTTAAACACATTGTTTTATAGATTTTTAACACATCCATCTACAGAGCCTCTCAGGGTATTCTTCATAGTTGGCCTTTAATACCTTATGTAGGTCTGCCTAAAAACTAATTGTTTCTTATGTTAATCATGTTTAAAAAATACTAAGTGTTCCTATAAAATAAACACACCACTTAGATGTGGACACTTCCTAAAAACAGGCAGTGCATGAGCACTGGTGAGGGGCATTGTGACTGCCTTGAACACTGGCGACTGTGAGGTGAATGAAGTCTGTACTGGCTCCTGGTTGCAACATACAGTAACACAGTGTGCTACTTTGTATTGAGGAGATGTCCTGGACTCACACAGAAACTCAGGTCTATGGAGTAACGGTAAATTTAAAATACAAGAAGCAGGAGTCACAGATACATAGTCTGGGAAAGTGAAACAGAAGATGTCTGAGTCCTGTTGTAATGCTTTTATACACATTTATATATCAAGGGGCCAAAGTCACATTTTTTACCGATTAAATTCCTGAGCATTCAGGGGTTACCAAGATTCTGCTACCCACTGTAGTTAATAAACAAAAAGCAAACTGGTCTTTACGCTATCTCATGCTCTCTGGCAAAAATTCTCCAGATTTGAACAACAACAACAAAAAACCCTGTCTGTACACCTCCATTCCCAGGGCGATCTCACTCTGGCAGCAAGCTTCCTGGGGCGAATTTTCTTCTAGAAGAGTCCAGGGGGACAGGTAAGGAGTGGAGGCAGGAAGTCCACTTCAGGGACGGGGATACCGGGAAGAAAAGTGAAGGGAGAGGGACGCGGCCCATGCTGAGGGTTTCTCTCTGGTTTCTCAGCAGCTCCTGGGCTAAGACTCAGGGAGACATTGAGACAGAGCGCTTGGCACAGGAGGAGCGGGGTCAGGGCGAAGTCCCAGGGCCCCAGGGGTGGCTCTGACGGTCTGACCCCGAAGGCGGTGTAGGACTGGGGAGGCGCAGCGTTGGGGAGTCCCCATCTCCGCAGTTTCTCTTCCTCTCCCAACCTGTGTCGGGTCCTTCGTCCTGGATACTCACGACGCTGACCCAGTTCTCACTCCCATTGGGTGCCGGGTTTCTAGACAATCCAATCAGCGTCACTGCGGTCCCGGTTCTAAAGTCTCCCGTCACCCATTCGGATTCAGATTCTCCCCAGAGCCGAGGATGGCGGTCATGGCGCCCGGAACCCTGCTCCTGCTGCTCTCGGGGGCCCTGGCCCTGACCCAGACCCGGGCGAGTGAGTGCGGGGTCGGGAGGGAAACGGCCTCTGCGGGGAGGAGCGAGGGGCCCGCCCGGCGGGGACGCAGGACCCGGGGAGCCGCGCCGGGAGGAGGGTCGGGCGGGTCTCAGCCCCTCCTCGCCCCCAGGCTCCCACTCCATGAGGTATTTCGACACCGCCGTGTCCCGGCCCGGCCGCGGGGAGCCCCGCTTCATCTCCGTGGGCTACGTGGACAACACGCAGTTCGTGCGGTTCGACAGCGACGCGGCGATTCCGAGGATGGAGCCGCGGGCGCCGTGGATGGAGCAGGAGGGGCCGGAGTATTGGGAGGAGCAGACGCGGAACTCCAAGGCCAACGCACAGACTCAGCGAGTGAACCTGCGGATCTTGCTCGGCTACTACAACCAGAGCGAGGCCGGTGAGTGACCCCGGCCGGGCGCGCAGATCACGACCCCTCCCCATTTCCCACCGACGGCCAGGGTCGCCCCGAGTCTCTGGGTCCAAGATCCACCCCGGGGCTGCGGGACCTGCCTAGACCCTAGACCCGGAAGAAACTCGGGCGCCTTTACCCGGTTTCATTTTCACTTTAGGCAAAAATCCCAGCGGGTTGGGCGGGGGCGGGTCTCGGTGGGCGGAGCTGACGCGGGGGCGGGGCCAGGGTCTCACACCTTCCAGAGGATGTATGGCTGCGACTTGGGGCCGGACGGGCGTTTCCTCCGCGGGTATTACCAGCACGCCTACGACGGCGAGGACTACATCGCCCTGAACGAGGACCTGCGCTCCTGGACGGCCGCGGACACAGCGGCTCAGATCACCCAGCGCAAGTGGGAGGCGGCCAATGAGGCTGAGAGGATGAGAGCCTACCTGGAGGACACGTGCGTTGAGTGGCTCCGCAGATACCTGCAGAACGGGAAGGAGACGCTGCAGCGCACGGGTACCAGGGACCAGTGGCCACCTCCCTGATCGCCTGTACACCTCCCAGGCTGGCCTTGTAGAAGGAGGGGAGGAAAATGGGACCAACACTAGAATATTGTCCTCCCTCCAGTCCTGAGGGAGAGGAATCCTCCTGGATTTCCAGATCCTGCACCAGAGAGTGACTCTGAGGGCCCGCCCTGTTCTCTGATACAATTAAGGGTTGCAGTCTCTGAGAGAAAGGAGGGGAAGTCAGTCCCAGAAATACTGATCAGGCGTTCCCTGTGACCCCACAGCAGCGTTGGGCACCAGGATTTTTCCTTTCCTGCCTTGTCCTCTGCCTCACATTCAGTGTGTCTGGGGGTCTGACTCCAGCTCCTCTGAGTCCCTTGGCCTCCACTCAGATCAGGGCCAGAAGTACCGGTTCCCCCCTCAGAGACTAGAACTTTCCAAGGAACAGGACATTATCCCAGGTGCCTGTGTCCAGGCTGGTGTCAGGGTTCTGTGCTCCCTTCCCTACCCCAGATGTCCTGTCCATTCTCAGATGATCACATGGGAGCTGCTGGGGTGTCCATGAGAGATGCAAAGTGCCTGAATTTTCTGACTCTTCCCTACAGAGCTCCCCAAGACACATGTGACCCATCACCCCATCTCTGACCATCAGACCACCCTGAGGTGCTGGGCCCTTGGCTTCTACCCTGCAGAGATCACAGTGACCTGGCAGCGGGATGGGGAGGACCAAACCCAGGACACGGAGCTGGTAGAGACCAGGCCCACGGGGGATGGAACCTTCCAGAAGTGGGCGGCTGTGGTGGTGCCTTCTGGAGAGGAGCCGAGATACACATGCCATGTGGAGCACGAGGGGCTGCCCAAGCCCCTCACCCTGAGATGGGGTAAGGGGGAGATGGGGTAAGGAGGCGATGGGGTGTCATGTCTCTTAGGGAAAGTAGGAGCCCCTCTGCAGCCTTTCAGCAGGGTCAGGGCTGGGGCCTGGGGTTGGGCCCCTCACCTTCCCCTCTTTTCCCAGAGCCGCCTTCCCAGCCCACCATCCCCATCGTGGGCATTGTTGCTGGCCTGGCTGTCCTTGCAGTTGTAGTCCTTGGAGTTGTGGTCGCTGCTGTGATGTGCAGGAAGAAGAGCTCAGGTGAGGAAGGGGTGAGGAGTGGGGTCTGAGATTTCTTGTCCCACTGAGGGTTCCAAGCCCCAGGTAGAAGTGTGCCCTGCCTGGTTACTGGGAAGCAACATCCACTCATGGGCGGACCCAGCATGGACCCTGTGTGCCAGCACTTACTCTTGTAAAACACCTGTGACAATGAAGGACAGATGTATCACCTTGATGATTGTGGTGATGGAGACCTGATCCCAGCAGTCACAGGTCACAAGGGAAGGTCCCTGCTGAGGACAGTCCTTAGGAGGGCAGTTGGTCCAGGACCCACACCTTCTTTCCTTGTGTTTCCTGATCCTACCCTGAGTCTTTAGTCACACATTTCTGGAAACTTCTCTGGGGTCCAAGACTAGGAGGTTTCTCTAGGACCTCATGGCCCTGCCATCTTTCTGACCCCTCACAGGACATTTTCTTCCCACAGATAAAAAAGGAGGACGCTACTCTCAGGCTGCAAGTAAGTATGAAGGAGGCTGATCCCTGAGATCACTGGAATATTGTGGTTGGGAGCCCATGGGGGAGCTCACCCAGCCCGCAATTCCTCCTCTAGTGGCGTTTCCTGTAGGCTCTGACCAGGTCCTGTTTTTGTTCTACCCCAGGCAGTGACAGTTCCCAGCATTCTGATGGCTCTAATGGGTCTCTCAAGGCTTATAAAGGTGAGATCCTGGTGTGGGGCTGATGTGTGTGGGTTGTTGGGGGGAACAGTGGACACAGCTGTGTTATGGAGTTTCTTTGACTTGGATGTATTGAGCTGGTGATGGGTTGTTTAAAGTATGACTGATATAAATTTGTTCATGAATTTTTTTTTATAGTGTGAGACAGCTGCCCTGTGTGGGACTAAGAGGCAAGATTTATTCACACCTTCCATTTGTGACTTGAAGAACCCTGACTTCTCTTACTGCGAAGGCATCTGAATGTGTCTGTGTCCCTATAGGCATAATGTGAGGAAGTGGGGAGACCAGCCCAGCCCCGTGTCCATTATGATCCCTTCCCCACGCTGACCTGCATTCCTTCCCCGATCACCTTTCCTGTTCTAGAGACCTGGGGCTGGGATGTGTCCATCTGTGTCTCAACTTTACAGTGCACTGAGCTGTAACTTCTTACTTTACTATTAACATTAGAATCTGAGTATAGTTTACTTTTTCAGATTATTTCCATGACAGGTTGATCAGTTAATTAAAGGAGAATATTCCTGAAAGTTGAGAGACAAAATAAATGGAAGACCTGAGAATTTTCCACAGTCCACGTGTTTCTTGTGCTGATTTGTTGCAGGGGAGGGAGTAGATGGGGCTGTGCCCAGTGGGTACTCAGGCCACCGTGGGCTTTATGTGGTCACTGCTGGTTTGTCATCTTTGCTGCTCCATTGTCCTTAGCCCTTCAGTAGACCCTTGCTTGTCCCACCACAACCTGTGGTCACAGGGACTTGGATGTCACCTATGGTGGTCTCTACACATAAAAGTATTTGTGGTATCAGGAGACACATTTTCAGTCCCGTCCCTCTCGCCCTCCTTCCAGGTTCTCTTCCTGGACTGTATTTTCCATCTTTTCCCCAAACTTCTTAAAGCAGATTCTGATACTTGCAGAGAGGAGGGCTCCCATAGTTTCTCATCGTATGTAACTTTCTGTTGGGACTCCTTCTGCTCTCTCTCCTAGTCTTCTTCCTGCCTGAGTTGTAGTGATGCTGCCTCCAATCCAAACTCATGGATTTATAAAGCAGAGTCTAACGTAGGTTCATATGTGGTTGGAAAATTGGAGCCATAAGCCTAGGGTTAACTTTCCTGAAGAGAAAAATATGGTTGTGTGCTGCAGCGTGCAGGAGGGTTGGTGTGGGAGGAGGGAGGGAGGGAGGGAGGGGGGACACACCCGCAGCCCTGGTGAGAAAAGCTCTGGCAGCACTGATGTCAGCGTGAGATGATGTTCTGTAGCTGTCACAAAACAGCATTTGGCCTGAGGCTACATTAATAAAGATAATTGCCTTTAGAATAGGGAGGTGCCCTTCAGTGACCATTCATTCAACTGACATTTGTTGTCTGCTAAGTATATGACTGTTTTCGCATTTAGAGAACATCATTAAAGTAAAAATAGAAAAATTTCCAGCCTTCCGGTGTGTATGTTCTAGATGTAAGCTTGTCCAACCTGTGGCTCACAGGCTGCATGTGGCCCAGGACAGCTTCGAATGTGAGGATGTTTTTGCTTATTTGTGGTGGCAGATATCATGAAAAATATGCACTTTTTTTTTCTTTTTTTGATTTTTTTCTGCTCATCAGCTGTCATTAGTGTATTTTATGTGTGGCTCAAGACAATTCTTCACATGTGGTCCAGGGAAGCGAAGACATTGGACACCTCCGTAGGCAGATGATGGATACAGTATAAGCAGAGTAAGAGCAGAAAATGCTTGAATCAGAAGGTGGCAAGTGCTGTGGGGCAGGGGATCCAGAGTGTGGGCTGTGGGGACGGGGGGTGGCTGTTGTGCTGGGTGGTCAGCATGGGCCTCGTTGCAAATGTGACCTTTGAGTGAAGATTTGAGGGATGTGAGGAGCTGTCCTCAAGGATGACTGGGAAAGCTCTTTTCAGGCAGGAATCTTCAGTGCAGATGCACTAGGGCAGGAAAGTGTCTGTGTTCCTGGAAGGAGGAAGAGGCCAGAAGGGCTGGACAGAGAGAAACTGAAATGAGGTCAGAGGCGTGGCCAGAGCAGGGAGGCCTGGAGGGTGTGGGAAGGGTTTTTTTCATTTGCTATGAATGACATGGGGAGTTAGAGGACAGTTTTGAAAAGTGGGACATGTTAGGACCTATTCTTTGAAAGCTTCTCTCTGGCTGCTGTGCTGAGAACAGAATTGAGAGGTGAGGGACAAGTGAGGCAGTAGGGAAATGCTGGGGAAGGAGAGCAGTATTCCGGGATGGAGACGCTGGTTACCTTGACTGGGGTGTGAGCAGGGGAAATGGTGGAAAGTGATGGGATTCTGGGTGAATTTGAAGATGAACTTCACAGCACTTGCTAATGATTGTATCTGTGGTGTGAGAAAGAAGAATCAAGGACACCCACGGTGTTGAACTGAGTGAGCAGAAGGGTGGAGCTGCTGTCAGTGGAGATGGGGAGACTCTGGCAGGAGCATACAGAGGAGAGGGCATCGCAGGCATTCAGTGGAGGAGACATCTACGAGGAGTGCAGGTGAGGGGCCCGGAGGCCTCTGCAGCTACAGCTTCACCATCCAGTTACTCTCCTGCTTCCACCTGCTGTGTCTCAGAGCCAGAGCGCTGAGTCTCCCCTGGGCTGTCTGCACAGGCAGGCGAAAGTCAGGCAAGTTATGGTCTGCTGTTGGTTATAGTAAGTCACGGATTATTGTGCTTTCTCAGATAATTAAATAAATAATATGAGAAGTTGTAACTAGAACAGTTATTCAGAAGACTACAATAATGCGAACTTTTTATTCATCTAAAGGCAACTGAAGAAAAATAGTTGAGCCAAAAAGACATAATATTAGAAGGCAGCAAATGGCAATGTACAGACTTAAACCCAGTGAGGTCAACAATGACATTAAACATAATGGACTCACACCCTCCAATGACAAGACAAATAGTGCAGAGGGGGAAAAAGAACTCAATATATAAATAACTGTAGGCTGTTTACAAAAGCCATTTCAGTAGAAGGTACAGAAAAGCTGAAGGTAAAAGGATAGGAAAGAAATACCAGACGCACATTCATGAAAACCACACAGAGATGCCAGTTAGAAAAATTACAGGACATGGATCTTGTGAGACACAGAATCCATGTAGACAGCTCACAATGTCTTTACTTTTTTTCAGAGACAGGGTCTGTTGCCCAGGCTGAAATGCATTGGTGGTATCATACCTCACAGTAACCTCAAACTCCTGGACTCAAGCAATTCTCCTCCCTCAGCCCTCTGAGTAGCTAGGACTACAGGTGTGAGCCCCCACACCTGGCTATAATGTCTAATTTTCTCATCTGATGTGGTGTGATCAAGGAAGCAATATCATGCCATGTATTTGACTTGCGGTATAGGACAAATATCAGGGGAATGAAGAAATAAAACCACTTAGTAGTTCAAGCCATGTCCACATTTACGTTTAACAGTAGAGGAACAACATCTCAAACAAGTAAAGAGAAATAAACTGATTTTCATCATCCAGAGCAGAATCGATAACACATTCCCTGTGCTAAAGGAATCACAGCTCTACTGAGGTCATAGCAGGTATCATGAATTTCTACTAGAATTGGAATTGATACATTTCAAGATATGCTAAACAAAGAGTATGCAAGGATTAACTGAATGCAGAGATAAAGGAAGAAAATGGATTTGTTTAAAAGATGGACAGAATCCTTTTAAAGTGGCCCTATGTGGACCAAAGCATAAGGCCCACAGACCATCTCATTGGTGAGATGAAGTGTCAGGTGGGAAAGTGCCTAAGTGCAGCTTCCAGACCCAAAGGAGACCTCAAAATCCTGGGACATTTTCGGTTGTCACATGGGGATTGGTGGGAGGGGGTGAGTGGGGTGCTGCTGGCAAAGCTCCCACAATGCACAGGACAGCCCACTCCACAAGGAACTCTCTGTCCCAAATTGTTAATAGTGCTGCTGTTAAAAAACTCACCCCAGAGGTAAGTGCTGTAATGTCCTCACCATTTCACAGATGAAGAAACTGAGGCACCGGGAGGGAGTGTCAGTAGGACCACAGCTGCAGGTTGAATCCAGGCCAGCTGGCTGCAGGATTGTGGCTCCCTGGTTAAATCAGGGAACCAGGAGCAAAACCGCAAACAATCCCTGCTGCGCAGTGCCTTCATGGTCTGTGGGCGCCCCCTGGTGTTGGTACTGGGCCTGTGGCTAAATGAGCAGGGAGTTACTCCTTCAGCCTCTCCAGATTTCAAGCCAAGACTAACACTCAGAGACAATAATATCCACCTTAATTATCTCTCCAGCCCTGTTTTTCCCAGTCCCAGGCAGTTTCCTCCCTCGACTCCATCAACATCGTCACCTGCCTGACGCACACCTACCATGTGAGGAGTGAAAAGGCCCCAGGACTAAAGGACAAGACTAGGTTCCATCCCAGCCATCCCTCCCCTCCCAGAGCTCTAGCTCTGTGCCTGTAGTGCTTAGGCTCTTAACCTGGGGTCCAGGAACCCACTCTCCCATGACACTGCATGCAGAAGTGATGTTACGTGCACATGTGACTTCATTACAGGACATTGGATATTAATACTCATCAGGACGGCTGGAGCTCAAGACACCACTCTTCTCCCAACAGCTTGTGATCCTCTGAATTAAAGAAAGGGTGGAGCTTGAGGGAGGCCCTAACTCCAAATCTTCTACCACTGCTAGTGAAGTTCTAAAAAGAAGTGCAAGTTACTCAGTCTGCTCTGGGGATACAGCAGGAAAGCAGAGTGTTCATGGATTTCAAATTCCATCAAAGAAATACCATTCTGGCAAAATATCCAAGTCACTTTTCTAAGCCCCAGGCAGCAGCTCAAAACAAACAAATACAAAAAGCAAAATCTTGGCCCAGGTGAAATCATTGAAGCTATAAACCTTTGTGAGACCTGTAGTTAGAAAGAAGGACAATTTAATTTCTGGACAATTTAATTAAACAGAAAACTCCTACTTCATATAGGGATTTTCTTTATCATGAAGGTCCCCTGTAGGGACCTGCTCCCTTCTACAGTGCAGAGTGAGGCCATTTCTGTGTAAAAAGATAGACTCTCCTTGGATTCCTGATGCTGACACTTACTATTCACTCTCTGACTTTGTAGATGCCAATTGCACATTTGACATCTTTCAGTTAATTTTCTTACTCTGTTCAAGCAGATAATTTAAAATTATTTCTGAAGCAGAAAACCAGACTTGTTATGTGAGCTCTCACCCCACCCTGTGGCTCTCTTATGTAATAAGCATAAGAGATTGTAGGCCAACAGAATTTGTAGCAAGGTAAATATAAACCCTCTGTTTCAGCCTATGTTTCAGCTTGTCTGGTGATGTTCCAGTCTTGCTCCAGTCTTAACATTTTAAAATTTATAATTTTACTCGAATTTGATTTCATAAGAGGTAAAATTATTCATTTCTGTTGGGTTTGTCAGTGAAAGCTTTCTCAAAAAAACTGTGGAGGAAAGACAGGTAAATAAGTGCCTGTGCTTCCATGTGTTAGTGCTCACTGCATCTTACAGATGGATCAGCCCCACTGCAACACATAGGGCATCAACAAGTGGTGCTGGAAACCTGGACTTCCACATACAAAAAACCCGGATTTCCACATGATGGTCAACAAAATTTATACCCTCCCATTACACCCTTTTCAAAAATTAAGTCAGAATGACTCAAAGATCTAACCTTAAGAGTTGTACCTGTAAAACCCTTAAGAAAGGCTGGGTGTTGTGGCTCATGTCTGTAATCCCAGCACTTTGGGGGGCTTAGGCAAGGCAGATCACCAGAGATCAGGAGTCTGATACCAGCCTGGCCATCATGGTAAAACCCTATCTCTACTAAAAATAAAAATAAAAAAAGAAAAGAAAAATAGCAGGGCGTGGTGGCAGGCACCTATAATATCAGCTACTTGGGAGGCTGAGGCAGGAGAATTGCTTGGAATTGGGAGACAGAGGTTGCAGTGAGCCAAGATCATGCCAGCCTGGGTTACAAGAGTGATAAGTGACACTCTCTATCTCAAAAAAAGAAAAAAAAAATCTTAAGAAAATCTGAGGAAAATCTTATGAACATTATTGCTAGTGGTCTCTTGGCTGGTGACCAAAAGTTCAAGTAATATAAGAAAAATTGCAAATTAGACTGCATCAAAATTGTAAGACTCTTTTTGCGTCAAAGGACACTATTAAGAGAGTCAAAAGAAAATGCACATAATAGGAGGAAATATTTGCCCATCATATATCTGATAAAGAATTAATATCCAGAATATATAAAGAACTACAATTCTACAATAGCAACACAATCTCATTCAAAAATGGGTAAAAGACATGAATAGACAATTCTCCAAAGAAGATATACAATAAGGACATAAAAATAAGGAATGCCAGTAAGAACATAAAAACATGCTAAACTTCACTAGGCCAAGTGTTGGTGAAGATATGGAGAAATTGGAACACTTGTGCACTGCTGGTGAGAGTGAACAGTGGCGCAGCCATCATGGAAAACTGTAGAGTGGTTCCCCAAGAAAGTAAAAATAGAATTACTATATGAGCCAAAAATTCCAAGTTTGGGCATATAACCAAAGAAACTGAAAGCAGTAACTCACAAAGATATTTGTACACCGAGGCACATAGCAGCACTATTCCCAATAGCCGAAAGGTGAAAGCAACCGAGTGTCCATCAGAGGATAACTGGATAAAGAATCCATGGTGCATGTGAGCAGGGAATATTATTCAGCCTTAAAAGTGAATAAAATTCTGACTGGATGAACCCTGAAAACACTATAAGTGAAATAAGCCAGAAATAAAAACCAAATATGATATTTTCCTTATATGAGGTAGCTAAAGTAAATTAATTCATAGAAACAGAAAGTAGACTAGAGGTTACCAGGAGCCAGGGGTAGGAAGAATGGGCAGTTATGGTTTAATGGGAACAGTTTCTGTTTGGGATGATGAAAATATTCTGGACATAAATATTGGTGGTAGTTATACAACACTGTAAATGTGCTTAACGCCACCAAATTGTACACTGAAAAAATGGTTAGAAGGTAGATTATATGGTATGTATGTTTTACCACAATTTAGAGAAAGAATACATCAACACTGAATCCAATCACAGCTCTCATGGAGATTGTTTATACTGGTGTTTCAACAAGCACATTGCCACTGTGGAGGGGCGTCCTTGGAGTTCTTATGCCACCATGGCCTTTGGTGTCACTTCTCAGCCACTTTTGAATTGTGCTTATTCATCACAATTCCTCATCTAAGTGCTTTCAGGAAAGTTATAAATGTGGCAAAAACTCATCAAGCACCTAACTTGTTCTTGATGCTGTACTCTATGCAGTTGATCTCAGAAAAAAATATTAGACTTGGTTGGACCTCATAGATGGCACAGGTGGCGGGTTGGAAGATGGGTAAGGAAATCACAACACAATATGTTACACCATTTTATATGACTGAATGCTACGTTATTAACATTTTATAATGACTGTACTGACTTACCTGTACCAGTGATTACAAATTGAATTTTCTGCTTTCTTTCTCTGTTTCTTTCTTATATGTTTCTCTGTCTTTGTAAATATTTTTACAGTGGGCATTTGGGAGATAGTCCAACAGTTTCATTTATATGATGATGTTTTGCTTTACTCTTATTCAGGAAAGGTGCATTTGCCAGCCCCAAATTTCTAGCTTGACATTGGCTTTCTCTCAGCTCTTTGATGATTATGTCTCTTCTGGCTGCTGTGGCTGACAGGGAAAAATTAGTTACATCTTAACCCAGTTGCTTCTTAGATGATCTGTGTTTCTTCTGTGGCTACCTCTTTTTTGTTATGAATGAGTGTAACTTTTTATTAAGATAGAATTTTTTTTTAAAGAAATATATGAAAATGGTTAAGTAAAATCAAATGGCAGCAAAAGTCTTCCAATGAAAACAGCAGTCCTGCCAGTTGTTCTTTCCAGAGGCAAGCACTTTCCATTCTCTTAAGTTTTTCATTCTGGTAGTTATCTTCATGGGTTTTTTGAAATTATTATTTTTTTAGTTTTTCAAGTGAATGCATATCTATGAATACATGTAATGTTAAAAAGCGTCTTCAGTTTATAATGTATCCTAACAGTCTCCTGCCCCGGCCCTCCTAATTCTACAGAGCAATGACTTTTAACTCTTTTAGTGATGTCTTCTGTTTTTTTCCTCACATAACTACTTAGTCATCTCTGGATTATTTTATACATTATATAGTAATTTCTTGATATGACAGATGAGGATTTAGCTCTTACACCATCACTATCTTCACTCTTCCTCCCATATTGTCCCAAAGTCGTTCTGGGATTTTGGGGCTAAACAGTCACCACGTCGTTATGACTATACATATTGCTCATTGTTGAGGAAAACAGTGTATTATGCTTTTACTTCCTATCCTGTGCTTCTTCCTGTCCTAGAATTAATGATTGCCTAACCAACCCTTCCCCCTCATTTGTTTGATTTTTACTTTTATCTTCAATGAACTTCTTTCCAAATGCTCCAAATCTGCCAATAACCTACTATTACTATTAAGAGAAAGGATCTCACTATGGTGGCCCAGCTGGTCTGGAACTATTGGGCTCAAGCCATCCTCTCACTTAGCCTCCTGTGTAGCTGGGACTACAGACATGGACCATTCTACCCATCTAACCTATTAACATTTTTACTTTTACTTTTTAAAGCCAGCTCCAAACCTGGAATATTGCAAATTATCCTATTTGTTGGATCCATGCCATTCTCTAGTTTGTGTACCCTTTATTTTGCTGGAGTATTTTCTGCAATAGCTTCCTAAGAAAAGGTACAAGGAGGTAACCCCGGGGCTTTGCTTGCCTAAAAATGTATTATTTTATATTCATCCTTGATTATTTGGCTGAATATAGATTTATTCATTGAAAATAACTTTCGAGAATTCTGAAGGCATGGTCGCATTGTTTTCAGAATCTTTTTCGAGACAGAGTCTCTTCTGTCACCCAGGCTGCAGTGCAGTGGCACAATCATGACTCACTGTGGCCTTAAACTCCCGGGCTCAATTGATCCTTCCATCTCAGCCCCCTGAGTAGACGGGACTACAGGTGTGCGCCACGATGCCCAGCCTATTTTTGTATTTTGTGTAGAGATGGGGCCTCACCATGTTGCCCAGGTTGGTCTCAAGTCATCTGCCTGCCTCGGCCTCCCAAAGTGCAGGAACCACAGTCATAAGCCACTGTGCCTGGCCAGTTTTTCTTTTATTCTTTCTCTACTTTCTTTATTTCTCAAAGGCATCTCAAACTCAGTGGCCACAAAACTAAAGTCAGACTCCATCAGAAGATACTGCTACTTCCCACTTTAAAATGTATCTTAAATCACAATATCTTACTACATGCAATCCTTAGGTTCAAACTACCATCATCCCTCATTTGAACTTAGAATTAGTTTTCCTGCTTCTGTGTTTTTTTTAATTATAAAGTGTTTCACACAAACCATGTGTGGCTTCATACTTTTTACTACCTAAAATGAATGACGATCTGCTGGGTGTGGTGGCTCATGTCCGTAATCCCAGTACCTTGGGAGTCTGAGGCGGGCGGATCACTAGAGGTCAGAAGTTCGAGATCAGTCTGACCAACATGGTGAAACCCCATCTCCACCAAAAACACAAAATTAGCCTGGCATGGTGGTGCATGTCTGTAGTCCCAGCCACTTGGGAGCCTGAGGCAGAAGAATCACTTGAACCTGGAAAAGAGGAGATTGAGGTGAGCTGAGGTGGTGCCATTGCACTCTGTCTGGGCAACAAGAGTGAAACTTTGTCTTAAAAAAAATTAAAAAGTATGAAGAGCTTCCATACCTAAACATGGAATTGCCTTAAGTGTTTGGCATTCACTGTTCCCAGGCATGCCAGCAGCTGCTTACCTCAAACACCTGGGACTTGCCATAGAGCAGCTGGAGTACGTTCCACCCACACATAGGACAGGGAGCTGACAACCAAGGAGTGGGAGGTCAATACTCCAGCTTTCTCCCCTCCGTGTCCCTGTATCTCAGCAATTTGGAGCTTGTTACCAATGAGAACTCACTCACCGACTTTAAACTGGTTTTCTTACGTTCTCAACTCCATTTCTCCATACCTCAATTGATGATTTCTGGTATGATTTAGCAAATAAACTGCTTTCACTGAAATGTCAGTCTTGGAACCTGCTTTGGGTTTCCCAATCAAAGACAGAAATATATTCATTTTCCCATCACTGGACTTCCAGGTTGTTTCCAACTTTTCTTTTCTTTCCCACATTTGTGCTAATATATTTCATAATACATTACAGATATCATAACAATATATTTCCCAATTTAAAACGTTAAAAATATGTAAGAGTAAGATGTTTTAAAAATGTAATTCCAGGCCCTAAAATACTTCTGGTTAAATATCAGGATAGACCAAAGACATTTTCAGATACACAGGTCTTAAAAACTTTCTTTCTCACGTATGTTATTAGAAATCTAATGAATTCAGAAAATTAGACAACTGCAGGGGACAGTTTGGAAATGAATTAAGAATAAGAACATGGAGCCCTTTCCTTTTGCAGCCATCCCTGAAGTGGAAGAGGCCAAAATAAAGTTCAATCCCTTTGTGACTTCTGACCGAAGCAAGAACCACAAAAGGCATTTCAATGTACCTTTCCACATTCGCAGGAAGATTATGTCTTCCTCTCTTTCCAAAGAGCTGAGATAGAACATTCGATCCATGCCCACCCAAAAGGATGATGAAGTTCAGGTTGTACAAGACACTATAAAGGTCAGCAACTTGGCAAAGTAGTCCGGGTTTACAGGAAGAAATGTCATCTACACTGAATGGGTGCAGTGGGAAAGGCTAATGGCACAACTGTCCATGTAGGCATTCACCCAGCAAGGTAGTTATCCCTAGGCTAAAACTGGGCAAAGACCACAAAAAAGATTTTTGAGCAGAAAGCCAAATCTCCCCAGGTAGGAATAGAAAAGGGCAAATACAAGGAAGAAACAATTGAGAAGATGCAGGAATAAAGTAGTCTTGTATACAAGCTTTAAAACTGGAACTGAAAACAAAACATACTGAAAATGGAAAAACTATTAACTACAGAAAACTGTTATAGAAAAAACAGAATGGTAACCACTGCACAATACATGGCTCAGAAGTGAATGGTATTGAAATAGTCAAAATAAATGTGAGAAAATATTCTAAGACAAAAATCATAAATTCTACTAGAAGAGGGCCACTGGGTAAAAGCTGTTCCAAATTCTGATTTTCCAAAGTGAGGCAGCATTTTATAATAATAATGCTTCAAATTAAAAAATCCAAAATGATTAGAATGTGATTTAGCAACTATAAAAGAGCTGAAAATTTCAACGTGGCTACCTCTGAAAAGCTGGCAACAGTGGTTAGAAAGAATTCAGATAAATGCTGTAAACAATAACTGAAACTTTAAATCCAGATTTTAAAACATTGTGCTTTTAGGCTAGGCGCAGTGGCTCAAGTCTGTAATCTCAGCACTTTGGTGAGGCAGGCATGACACCTGAGGTCAGGAGTTTGAGACCATACTGGCCAACACGGTGAAACTCCATCTCTACTAAAAATAAAAAAATTAGCCACATGTGGTGGTGGGTACCTGTAATCCCAGCCACATAGGAGGTTGAGGCACGAGAATGGCTTGAATATGAGAAGCAGAAGTTGCAGTGAGCCAAGATTGTGCCATTACACTCCAGCCTGGGTGACAGAGTAGAATGGAGACAGAGATATTAAAAAAAAAAAAAAAAAAAAAAAAAAGAGAGAGAGAGAAAGAGTGAAAGAGAGAAGGAAGAAAGGAAAGAAAGAATGAAGGAAGGAAGGAAGGAGAGATGATCTAGGTTACACAAGAAGTACAGATGTCTTTATTTGTTCATGACATGATTATGCAGAAAATCCAGTGGAATCTACGTAAGAGCTCCTAGAATTGAGTTTAACAAGCTTATAGGAAATAAGATTAACACACAAAAATCAATTTTCTGTATTCTAGTAATGAACAATTAGAATTGAAATAATCAACATAAAAACATCAAATACTTAAGGACAAATTTGACAAAAGATGTTAAACACATGTACACTAAAAACTACAAATTTTAGACAATTACATAAAAATTCATGCAATAGACTAGATTCACTCTCAGTTATGTCTACTAGCTGACATGTTAAGATGTCAATTTTCTCCATATTAATATAAAAAGATACAACACATAATCCCATCAAAAGCTCACCAGTCTTTCTTCTTAACACAAGTTTTCCAAAATGTTACATATTTTTGATCTGTTGAAAGATATTAATCCCTGAATTAAGAGAATAAACCTAAGGAAGAAAATATGGAACTAAGTTAATATGGTTGTGAGCCTAAAGATCAGTTCCCAAAGTGAAGTGAAGGATGGTAGCTGACTGCACTAGAGGGTACTCTGTCCAGTGGGAACAAGAGAACAGATGTTCTACTGCTTGTGTGTGTGTACAGTATGTGTGTACAGTATGTAAGTGTGTGTGTGGCAGGAGAGGATGTAAAAGTCTCTTTTTTTTTTTTCGGAAGAAGTTTCACTTTCGGAAGGCTGGATTGCAATGGTATGACTTGGCTCACTGCAACCTCCGCCTTCTGGGTTCAAGCAATTCTCCTGCCTCGGCCTCCTGAGTAGCTGGGATTATAGGCATGTGCCACCATGCACAGCTAATGTTCTTGTATTTTTAGGAGAGATGGGGTTTCACCATTTTGGCCAGTCTGGCTTCAAACTCCTGATCTCAGGTGATCAGCCCACTTCGGCCTCCCAAAGTGCTAGGATTACAGGCGTGAGCTACCATCTCATTTTCTATAAAACTAAGGTGGTCCGGACAAAGATACACTGAATAAAAAATAAAGTTACTTAGAAATACTGAGGTAGGCTGGGTGCGGTGGCTCACGCCTGTAATCCTAGCACTTTGGGAGGCTGAGGTGGATAGATCACTTGAGGTCAGGAGTTCAATACCAGCCTAGCCATCATGGTGAAACCCCATCTTAAAAAAGAAAGAGAGAAAGAGAGAGAGAGAGAGAAAAGAAATACTGAGGTTGACAGATGAAAGGGAAAAGTAGCACTGGGCATGGAGGTTCATGCCTGTAATCCCAGTGTTTTAGGAGGCTCAGGCAGGAAAACTGCTTGAGGTCACATGTTCAAGACCAGCCTGGGCAAAACGGAAATTTAAAAAAATTTTTTTTAATTAAAAAAAAAGTTGGCCAGGTGCAGTGGCTCACACCTCTAATCTTAGCACTTTGGGAGGCCGAGGCAGACGTTTCAAAATGTCAGGAGTTTGAGACCAGCATGACCAACACGGTGAAACCCTGTCTCTACTAAAAATACAAAAAGTATCCAGGTGTGGTGGTGCGTGGCTGTAATCCCAGCTACTCAGAAGGCTGAAGCAGGAAAATTGCTGGAACCCAGGAGGCGGTGAGCCGAGACTGCACCATTGCACTACAGCCTGGGCTCCAGAGTGATTAATAAAGATTTAATCTTTCTTAAGGGAAAAATACATAGGCAATACAAAAAAAATTATTGGGCTTCTATTGGCAATAACTGGAATAATAATTTTTTAAACATAATACATTACTTAGTAGTATATATTTTTAGTATTTTATTTTAGAATTTCTAAAGTAGTTTGTCATTGACCCCATAATTTGTTATAAAATAGGTATTATAATCACATTTTTTAGTGCTGAAACTGAGATATAAACAATTCTTGGGTTTTTTGTGGGAAAATTGGACAAAATATGGAATTATCAAAACTAGATTCACTGGCTCTATTATGTCTGCTAATTGTAAGAAAATGACAGTCTTCTAATAGTAATTTATTCACAGTCTGTTACTCTAGAAATTTTCAGAGGTTTTGAGTCCATTCCAGTATAAAAATAAGGCCAAAGTGCTCCTATAAAATCATCATTAAAAGTATAGACTAGAGATCTATCATTCAAATTATAAAAGGAAACCTCATTCATTTCAGTCTAAAAAAATGCCAATCTTACAAGGTGTTACTTTTGGCAGCAGATTGATTTCCTTATGACCCAGTACAATATAATTATCCCAACCAGATTGCCAAATCTCCCATAATCCATCCTGTACTAAAGTTGTTGGAAGCTTCCTCCTTCTGGAAAGAGAGTGATTACAGACACCAAGGATCCATTCAGGCTTGTCTTTCACTTCTGCTTCCCAGTACTGCTGGCCACAACTATAGCCCTTACAACCCACAACAGCTTGGAGGCGATAAAATCTTCTTGGGTTTGGAAGTAAGTTTTGTACTGTATTTCCATATCGCACAATTTTTCTATCTGCTGAGACTATAAGTTTATGACGTGCTGTTTCAGGATCTAGAATTACATCTACTTGAAATTGCTTCATAATTTTGTTGAGGCCAGAATATTGTGGAGGCAGATGGTAACCATATTCTTTTAATCTGAATGAAAAAGGTTCAGGGAATTTTAAATTTTTATATCTGTGATAGATAGCCTTAACATTTGCCAGTAATTCCAGTCCTGACTTCACATATATGCTCTCTATCTCCTGTAGTAGATACTTTAATGAGGAGGCATAATCTGAACATTTCGTTAGGCTTTCATTTAGTTGTGCTAAAATATCCATCTCCTCATCTTGTAATTGCCCAAGAATAGTCTCTTGCACATTTTGGAGAAATAACCTCAGTTGCTCAAATTCAGACTTGACTTTTTCTTCCCTATGTTTTACCTTTTTCTTCAGTTCTAATGGTTTTCTGGTTTGTATAGTTATGATTTTTTTCAGTTAGTTCCACTCCCTCCTTCCATGGTGCATTGTATTGTTCCATTTTTTTTCCTGTGATAGGAGGCAACCTTCTTTATGGGCCAAACACAGTGAAGCTGGTGACCAGTGGAGAAATTGCACCTTGGACATAAAAGCTCTAGGTCTTCCTGACAGAAAAAGGTCAAAACCTGATGATGCTTCTTACATACATGCTTCTCTTTGTGCCTCTTTCTCTTTCTTCTTATCTGGAGTTGCTTAGCAATTTCAGTCAAACAACCCAGCTGAGGATTGCTTGTCAATTTCTTTCTGGACAGCAAAAGTGGCAAAAAGGGCAGCGAAAATTATCATCTAAATTCTTCCAGGATATAATGATGCTGGCTCTCCGGCATAACAGAAGTTATGCCCACAACTGATGGTCACTGGGTCTTTCAAGTAGTCCAGACAGATGGGACAGCTAGCCACTGCTCGGAGGTCAGCTATTAAGCCTTGAACAAAGATGGTAGGTAAAGTAATTCTTTTAATAAGGCCTACCTCTCTAGACCTCAAGACCCAGTAAACAGTAGATATCTTTCCCCAGACCTTGAAATTTGACAGGCTTTCAGTTTTACTGATTTGGCATGTTGATAGCAGCTTCTAGAAACTTCTCAGCTCCTTAGCTTCAGTCTACTGTCACGAATACTTCACAGCCTGCAGCCTATTGCATATTTCAACATATTAGTTGGGCTGCTGCTCTTCCCACTAAATGAAATAAAGTCAAGTTTTCTTTAAGAAAGCAGCTTCATGTCCAAGATAAGGAATCCTTCCTTGCATTATAATCACCTGGAGGTGCTCATAAAAGATTGACTGGGCCACTTCCCCAGTTTCTGATTCAGTAGATCTAGTTTTTTTCCTGAGTTTCCAGATGATGCTGCTGGCCTGCGTACTGGAGCAGACGATCAGTGACCCTGCCCAGGGGATGAGCAGGACTCCTTTGAACTTTTCACTGTTACAATCAAGGCTGCAACATTTCTTCACAAAGCTCTGGATACACACGTAGGAAGTTTTCAGTGTTTCCCACAAGTGAAACTGCTCAGTCGAAGGGTATGTGCATCTTCATCTTTAATGAATACTACCAACATTTGAAAAGCCCGACAACGACAAGAACTGCCGAGAGTGCCACAAGTGATGGGTGTGGAATGGCAGCTCACTGGAGCAGGTGCTGGGGACTCAGTCGAGGTCTTGGAGAGGCACTTAGTTATAGCAAGAACGTTTCATAAATGGTATCTGATAGAGTCAAGATTACTGTCGAATAAAAATACGTTGCTTAGAAATAATTCTCCATAGATCTAAAGTCAACAAAAGTCTTTTTTTCTAATGGAAAATACATACTTTTTTTTCAGGGAGGGGGGAACAACTTAAACCAGAAAACACCTTCATATTAATCATTCTTCTCATATACTTCAAATTTGTACTTAATGCCTTTCTCCTTCTGGACATCAGAACACCCGAGTATTCTGGCAGAAGTTTGTATTTGTTCAATCAATTTCTGGAAAAAAATGTGTCACTGTCAAAGTCCTGCGTAATTCTTGTTCCATATAGTTTAAGATGGCCTGGGTGATTCATGGCTTCCTTATAAACAGAACTGCCACCAACTATCCAAATTGTGTCTACTTTATTTGCTAATTCTGATTGCTCAGTAAGTTTTAGTCCAGACTTCCGGCAAGAAAATGAGCTCCTTGTGGAGGTTTCTTGAGTTCTCTACTGAGAACTAAATTAATTCTATCCTTGAAAGGTCGATTCTTCTCAGGAATGGAGAAGCAGGTCTTCCTACCCATAATCACCAGATTGTGTTTAGCTTCTACTGAAGAGGTTGTGGTAATTCTCTGGAAATACTTGAATTCATTCCTGAGCAGTGGCCAGGGCAGGTCCCGATCTTGCCGATGCCCACGTTCTGGGACACAGCGTCGATGCAGTTTAGAAAATGAACCATGACAGCAGCGGTGAGCACCTCCGAGCCCCGCTCGCTGTGGCTACTTTTAAGATCACCGTTAACATCTGAAGTTCCGGTGCCGTATGAGCCACTGTGCCGGCCTGTGGTCTTTTGATTCACTAAGTCGCTCAATAAGACAAAGTTGATTTGAGCCAATACTTCTGGCATGTTCATTTTTATTTGTAACAGAAGCTTTTTCTGAATCCATCCCCATAAGGTGAGTTGGAAAACTGCAACCATAACCAAAGCTAGAAAACCCTGGAAATAGTCAACGTTTCTCTTCATCACCAAAGACTTGTCTCCAGTTTTTACTATTGTTCTATTTTTTCCAGCCAGTCGACAGTAGTAGCTGAAAAGAGAGAGGACACTGATGAAGAACACGGCAGGCACAGAGAAAAGGAAAAGTAGGCGGAGCTTTGCTGTGTATCTGTCAGTTCATTCTACTCCTCTAGAACGTGGTGTTCTCAGGACTTGATGTCCTCCAGGTCCCCAGATGAAGGCAGTGAGCACGCTGAGAGCCAGCTGGACTCACCTCTTGTGTGTAACTGCACAGCCACAGCATCTGGGGACTTGTCCCGCACTTCTGGAATAATTTCTCTTGGTCATGGTGGCTATTGCTGCACTGTCCTTCTGAGGTAGGTGAGATCGGGTGTTCACAGCCTCCCTTGAAAGGAAACAAGAGACTTGTCAGGTTGATGGAGGGAACATGCTGTTCCACGGTGCACATACCATGTTCTAAGCTTGTGGTTAGAACATCCTGCAGCAAGGAGGTGGAAGAGCAGAAGGGAAAAGTCTCCAAATCCATGCAAGCAGAGAAACCCACAATTAGCGTCCTTGGGCTGATTTACGCTGATTGTAATAGTAGAAACACAGCCCTGAGTGGGAAGTTAAGATGCTAATAAGACATGAGATGTATGTGCTAGAGTGTATGACTACAGTGCACGCATGCCCAGGAGACCACAGATGTGCCTAAAACAACACCCCTTCCTATCTCTTCATGAATAATCATGTAAGACACCCATGAGGGGAGGGTACTGTCTCACTTTTTTTTTCTTTCTTTCTTCTTTTTTTTTTTTTAGAGATGGGGTCTTGCTATGTTGCCCAGGCTGGAGTGCAGTGGCTATTCACAGGCGTGATCCCCCTACTCATCAGCACAGGAGTTTTGACCTGCTCGTTTCTGACCTAAGCCGGTTCACCCCTCCTTAGGCAACCTGGTGGTCCCCTGCTCCCGGTAGGTCACCATATTGATGCTGAACTTAGTGTGAACACCTGATCAGCATAGTGCATTACATCCCACAACTCCTGGGCTCAAGCGATCCTCCCACCTCAGGCTCCTGAGTAGCTGGGACTACAAGCACGTGTCACTGTGCCCAGTGGTGCTGTCTCACTTTTGAGCAGCCTGCACTGATCAGCTGTCAGAGTGTACTTTCATTTTGCAATAAACTCTCTTGCTTACTTTTACTTTGGACTTCCTCTCAAATTCTTTTGTGTGGCAAAGTCAAGAGCTGGAACCGGCCTACTGGCAACACTTCCTTCCTTTTTCCTTTCTTTCCGTATCTTGTTGCTAAGGATAACTTTGCCCCTGCCGGCAGCATGCCCCTAGGAACTGAGGATGGCGCGCTGTGGCTGGCATCCTCCTTGGTTTGGTCTTGGATCACTAAGAGCAGCCCATAGTAGGAGGTTCTGGGAATGAGTGACACTGCCTTGTGCAACGGTCCCCAAGGCGGTGGCGCACAGGTGCTAGTATCTGTGGCACTTTCACAACCGTTTAATAAAACCCAAGAATGTACTGAGGAGAGCAGGTCTGGGGCCTCACCTGTGTCCTCCACCTGCTCATCTGCATGGCCGTGCGTCTGACGCGTTCAGAAATGAAAAATGCTGCTGCCCCTTTGCAAAGCACTACTTGGTTTTCTCGTTTTGAAGGTGGTGGCACGATGCCCGGGTTGAAATGGACGCAGGAGTCAGCATCCCAAAGTAAAAGGAGAGACTTTAACAGAAATACCTGAACTTTTCAATGTGAATGAACAGGGCCTTCTACACTCTGGCAACTGTGTATTTCTCGTTGAGATGTTTCTTGTGCTCAAAGTGGTTTTTCCTTTTTGCAGGCAGTTTATCAAAAAAGGAAAAGGACAGAAAAGGAAAAGCAGGACAAGGTGTGTGGGGAGATGGGACCCTGGGCCTGTGCTGTGCAGATGAGGTACAAGGTGCTTCTGGCAAGGCTGCTGCCATCCAGGACACTGGCACGTTGGGGCACAGTAGGTTCTACCTTCCTGGTGCCATCTGTCTCAGTTGCTCACCAGAAGTTGCAGTGCCCAGAGTTTTATATTGATGGAAATTTTAAAAAATATTATATTAGGCCAGGCGTGGTGGTTCACGCTTGTAATCACAACACTTTGGGAGGCCAAGGTGGGAGAATCACCTGAGACCAGGAGTTTGACACCAGCCTGACTAACATGGAGAAACCCCGTCTCTATTTAAAATACAAAATTCGCCAGGCATGGTAGCACATGCCCGTAATCTCAGCTACTCAGGAGGCTGAGGCAAGAGAATCACTTGAACCCAGGAGGCGGAAGTTGCAGTAAGTAGAGATCATGCTATTGAGCTCCAGCCTGGGTGACAAGAGCAAAACTGTCTCTCTCTCTCTCTCTCTCTCTCTCTCTCTCTATATATATATATATATATATATATATGTGTGTGTGTGTGTGTGTGTGTGTGTGTGTGTGTGTGTATGTCTATGTACATAGATATATATACATATATATTACATAATTTCATGCTTTTTGAAAATAGCTAATAAAGCCTTCTGGCTAAGTTGTTAGTAATGGTAATCTCTCTAATGTGCTTAAAGGCGGCTAAATCTGCAGGGTTCCCACCTTCACCAGATACCTGTGCTTCCCTGCTTGTTCTAGTTTCAAGTGTCTTTGCCTGTTGGTTGCCCCTATGACTGCAGACATCATGCCTTCGGGAGGAAACCACACTCTTCGTTGCCTATCAAGGGTTGGAAAATTGGATAATTAGGCTGGATGAAGAGAGGAGATATCATTTGCTCTGCGTGGGCACCATCATCACCCGCACTTGAAAGCGAGGCTGAAGTGCAGAAGGCACAAAATGTGGCCACATCCCTTAGCTGGCAAGTGGCCTAGGGGCAATGTGAGCCTGAGTGGGTAGCACTGTGACACAGGACAGGGTGCATTGCAGTGTTGCCCACTGTGACTGTAGGGCCTAAAGGAACCAGGGCTGAGAGAAACCTGGAGAGATGCTGGGATGCGGCCAGACCAGGACCTGGAGAGAGTCTCCACCGCCCTCACAGGGCCTGAGGGAGATGGACCCAGGAGGGGCCACCTGCCCCTCTTCCCTAGCTTTCCTGAGCCTTACCATTGTCACCCCACCCACAGTGGTATACCCAGTGTCCACCAGGTATTTTTCATGTGCCTCTTCCTTAATCTTCTGAACCTCTCCATGAGGTCAGTGTTGGGTTTGCATTTCTAGTTGAGGGAAGGATTCAAGCCTGGACAGTTCTTAGGAATGGGTCCACAGCCAGTGACTAGAGCCACACTTGAGCCCCAGTCGCTCAGACTTCTGAGCTCAGAGTGTTCTGAGTTCTGAGTTGTTGGGCTGGCAGTGCCCTGTGCCAGCTGTACCTGCCCACTACAGGCTGCCAGCCAAGGCAGGTGTCCAGAACAGGAGAGCATTGCTCAGAATCCAAGACATGAATTTCTTTCCCTGGGCCAGGCCAGGACTCAGACAAAGCTGACCGAGGAGCCAGGTGCTTCCTGGCAAGGAAATGTGTTCCGCTTCTGACTATCCAGAAGTCACAGCTGCTCAGTATTGAGTTCTGAGGGAGAGAGAGAGAGGAGAGAGAGAGAGAGAGAGACAGAGAGAGAGAGAGAGAGGTCTGGTTTGAAAAGTAGAATTCTGCTAAGGGGCTTGTTAAAAATTTTGATTCAGTAGGACTGGGGAAGGACTTGAAAACTGCATTTCTAACAAGCTCCCAGGTAATTCCAATGCTGCTTGTACCAGGACCCCACTTTGAGAACCACCACCCTAAGGCAATCTAGTTTGATTTCTAATATGAGAAGAGGGCTGGGAGGCAGAGGTGTAGTATAA
>PVKV010025412.1:0-29713 GCA_004027835.1 Alouatta palliata | reverse complement strand
GGGCGAAGGATATGAACAGACACTTTACAAAAGAAGACATACATGAAGCCAACAAACATATGAAAAAATGCTCATCATCACTGGTCATTAGAGAAATGCAAATCAAAACTACATTGAGATACCACCTCACGCCAGTTAGAATGGCGATCATTAAAAAATCTGGAGACAACAGATGCTGGAGAGGATGTGGAGAAATAGGCAAGCTACTTCTAAGAAGATTTATAGGAGGACGTTTTAAGTCACAGCAGTGACAGAGCTGTCAGCGTTACCGCCACCTGCTGGCAGCTCCCAATGAGTTCTACAGGAAGATGCTTTTCGAGCAGCACAGTAACAAGAGCTGATAAAGATCACAGTCACCAAGGTGCGATTATCCGGAGGTGCTCGAGGGATTACCGGTCTGAGGGCAGCCTTCCACAAGAACTGGAGCAAGGTCCTACAACTCCTTTATCAGGAGGAGCGGCTCTTGCCCCAAGCCTGCCACACGGCGAGTATCTTTATGATACTGAACACTGCCATGTGGGCCATGGATTCTTGTACCGGTATAACTGTTCTTTCCTGAAATCATGCTCTGCACTGTGTCTGCTTCACACATTCCTCCAACTATAAGCTGCTTACTCCTTAATTCATGCTCTGTACCGTGTCCACTCTAGGCATTCTTCCAATTATGAACATATAGTTATACACACACACACACACACACACACACACACATGGAAATAACTGAGTGGTGAGATTATTTTTAGGTACTCAGTCTATGAACTAATATATTATTATATATAGAGGTTTATATAAAGGGAAATAACTGAGTAATAATACTATAAACTGAGATATCCTTCAGGCCTTTGTGCCAGGATTCTGCTTAGCTCTCCTTCCTCCGTGCCTATATGGGGGGTTACCCACAGAGGAGGGCCACTCTGCTGGAAGCACAGGTGACAGGAATCCGAGGGTTGCCTGAAACCAAGATCTCCGAGGCAGTGCATGGCAATGACAAGGCCGTCTGGGTCATCAATCTTCAGGAGATCTGGAAACTGCATCCGGAGGCCCCAGCACAGAGGACCCTGGACGAGTCACTCGCAAAAACGAAGGCAGACAAACAGCTCTAGGGTGAGTTCTGGGGCTGAGGACAGAGCTGCTTGTTTTATTATTATTATTCTACTTTTATTTTATATGTACACCTTCTCTAACTACTTCCTTCAACTGGTCTGTCAAACACGAATGCATCAGATCAGCTCTTAGCTCTTCTTGCCCCCACAGACGATGTCTCCTGACCGGTCTCCCCTGCTTGGACTGGCCACTTGGAGGCTGCTGGCTGCATGGCTCATGTCCTGAAACTTTTCCTAACTTAATAAATATGGTTTTTCAAAACAAAATATAAACGTGGCTATTTCACTTCTCTACTTCTCTGGATCTTCCGTGCCACCAGCCTCCGCCCACAGCCTTCAAGGGGTTCCCCCATTTCCTCTCCTGCGCCTCAGAGCCCAACGTTCAGAAAGCAGTGGGAGGAAGCTCTTGAAAGGCATAAAGATAACATTAGCAGCTGGAAAAACCCCGTCAATACCCAAGAACCGCAATCAGTCCATTACCAAAAGAGAAACAGTACTTAAAATGCATCCCCTAAAATCACTGAGTCACTGACAAAACGAAAGGGATCCATGACAGGCGTGATATGAAACAGCTTCCCGCAGGTCCGCTTTCTGCTTCCCGCCTTGGCTAGCTCTGGAGTGGGTCATTTAAACACACTTCCTGGCACACCATCACAGACCAGGTGCAGCTCGAGACCACTGCCCCTTCCTGACAGTCTCCACCTGGCCACCAGGAACTGGGGTGGACTAGCAGCCCAAGGGGTGGTTACATGGAAAATCAGCTTCCTGGCTGAGTGCTAGGCTCATAGGCAGAAGAACTGGTGTCCACGTTCCCTAGCTGCCAGGGAAGGACGAATACAAGCCACTCTGCGATGTCACACTCTCATATACCGGCTGAAATGAGACTGGCCTTTTCAGATAGCCACAGCAGCTCTCGCAGACCACTCCTGGAGCAAACACAGGTCCAGCAACTCCGAAAACCATCGGCAGTATCCACTAAGGCAAAACATGCATATCCCGGGACCCAGGAACTCTACTCCGGACACACAGCCACCAGAACTACACCTGTGCATCGCTGAATCACTTACGAGAAGGTTCACAAAAGAGTCAACTCGAATGCCCCTCAGCAGGAGAGAAGTGAGGGACACAGAACGGAACACCACGCAATGGAAACAATCCAGTGACAAGCGCATGCAACACTGCAGGTCAGTTACAGAAAGACGCTGCGAAGTGCTTCGGGGGCAATTCCATTTACACCACGTTCAAGAACAGGGTGTCCGATGCGCCATGCCAGCTGGGGCAGGAGTTGCCCCGGAGGGAGGGAGGGCCTGCCGTCCTGGCAACGTGCTCCTTGTGTAGCTGGACGACAGTCAGTACTGCACACCTGCTATCTGTGCCCTCTGCAGGTGCTCCATACTGCAGCAAACAACCACAGCGTCCCTACATCTCGCTGACTTCAGGCACAAGCAGCTGTCCGTGTTACCCAGACTCTCACCGCCACCGGCTCTGTGCCTCCCACATTCTGGCGTGCGCCCCCGCCCTCTCTGAAGGCACCCTTCAGCCTCTGGCTTGGAAACTTGCAATCCCTGACAGCAGCTTCCCCCAGCCCTCTCCATGGTGGCTGTTTGTTCTCTTGCACCCCATGGCCGGGAGGGAGAGTTTCTCCTTCCTCCAGTGGATGTTTCCAGACCACGGCTCCCCCCTCCTCAAAATGACTACTTCACACCTTTCCTCTCCTTTCAAGCTCCCAGCGCCCCAGCCACCCACCTCACTTCCCATTAATGAATCTGCTTATTTCATGAAAAACAGAAGAACTCAAGAGGGAGCAACCATGGTCTCCCCGTCAAAGACACCCCCTGCACTGGAAAACGCCACTGCTTCTAGCAGAGACCACCTGGAGCAGGAGGACACAAGCTGGGCAGCTCTCTGGACTCATGGTGACCACTCCCGCTCCTCTCAGCCTTTCACAAACTCGCTGTAGTGAGCGCTTTGCTTCCCCAACTCGGCAAGTTCACCTATTTCAACCCACCCCTACTCTGGCAACCAGTTCATTTCCTACCATTACTCACCCAAGTACTTCTCTCCTCAACAGCCTGGGCAGAGGCAAGGCCCTGGGCGAGGCCATCTGTTTCATGCTCTGGGGCACCTGGCAGAGCTGTGCACACACCGCAGGGACTCAAACAATGGCACACAACAGTCAAAACACACATCCAGCCACAGGGTTTTCGGAAAACACAACTCCTTCACATAAAAAACACTTCTCTAAGAAGACGGACTACTTATGCAGAAAGAGGAGCAGAGATGCTCTCAAGGACGCAGAGCTTCCCGAGGCTGTCAGGCGGTGAGCTCAGCGACGGCATTCTTGATACTACAAACTGACAGACGAGAAAAGTGGGAAATTCTCTCTTTTTCAATGTTTTGTAGTGTCAAGGTCTCACTATGTTGTCCAGCCTGATCTTGAACTCCTGGGCTCAAGCGATTCTCCTGCCTCAGCCTCCCAAAGTACTAAATTACAGGCGTGAGCCACTGTGCTCAGCTGGAGGTAGGAAATTTCTGCAAGCAGACACAGATACGTGCGTGTGCACACACACACATTTCTTTTTTTTTTTTTTTTTCCAAAGAAGCTCACCCAAAGGCAAAAAGTCCACTCTGTTCAAAAACCAGACATAAACTAATAGAGGTGAATCATAAGCCTCTACTGTATATTAAAAAAAAATGGAAAACTATTTATGTCCAAGACCCAGTAAGACTCTGGAGACAATATAATCTAAGAGCATCCAAAACTGAGTTTATCTGAATTACTGATAGAGGCAGAAGATGGCCAAATGCCTAGGCAAAAAAGGAAAAGGTCCTGGGAGAAACTCCGCCCCACCCAAGTCACCATGCAGGGGGTAAGGGAGGTTGCCTAAACACGCCCACACTGAAAACTCCCGTCCTTTAACACATGAGCAGTAAGGGAAATAAATCAACACGGACTGGATCAGACTAAGGGCCTGCATGCACGGTGAAGAACAGGGTGGAGCTACTAGGAAAAAGCACCTCATGCTGGGGAGGGGCCTGGCCTCTTCCAACTTCTCTGTGGTGGCCTGGTATTCAATTTGTGAGGGGTAAACCGGCTTGGAGAACCCCTCTCTTTGCTGAGCACTTTCCTTTTGCTTAATAAATTCTGCCCTCCTCATCCGTCAATGTGTCCATGTGCCTGATTTTTCCTGGTCATCAGACAAGAACTTGAACTTAGTTGAACTAAGGAGCGAAAAAAAAAAAAAAAGAACCTCCATAATTATGACTAGAATGGGTAAAATGTGACAAATCAGGAAATTCTGCATATTACTTTCTAGTCATTTAGGCACCAAAAAAAAGTTTGTGGCAAATTATTCTAAAATAGAGAAGTCAGAAGGAACAACTTTTCCTTAAAAATTTCTCTGCTATAGGAACAAACAGTACTTTTGAAATATGATAAGTATACCATATCCTAGGAATGCAAGGTTGGTTTAACATCAAAAACAAATAAATGTAATACATCATACTAATAAAATTAAAGGACAAAGACCACGTGGCCATGTCAATAAATGCAGATAAAGCAGTTAACAAATCCAACACCTTTTCATGATAAAAACATTCAACCAACTAAGAATAAAAGTGAACTTCCTCAACTTGACGAAGAGTACCTATAAAACCACAGCCAACATCACACTTAGCGATGAGTCGGAACGCTTTTCCCCTACGAGCAGGAACAAGGCAAGAATGTTTCATCTGCTAACTTCTAGTAAACCTTCGACTGGAAACTCTAGCTGAGGCAATTAGGCAAAGAAAAGAAATACAAGGCATCCAGATTGAAAAGGAGTAACACATCTCTATTCACAGATGGTATTATATTGTGTAGAGCAAATCCTAAGGAATCCGAACACACAAAACCCATCAGATCTAATAAACAGGTTCAGCAAGGGCACAGGATGCAAGGCCAATACAGTCAACTGCATTTCTACACCTAGCAATGAACAATGCAGAAACAAAGGCTTACAACTCTGTTCACAATATCATCAACAAGAGTAAGTATTTAGGAATAAATTTAATCAAAGAATGACAAGATATGTACACTGAAAACTGCAAAATAGTGTAGAAAAAAATTAAAGACCTGGCTGGGCATGGTGGTTGACACATGTAATCCCAGCACTTTGGGAGGCTAAGGCACATGGATCACAAGGTCAGGAGATTGAAACCAGCCTGGCCAACATGGTGAAACCCCGTCTCTACTACTGGAAACAAAACATTAGCTGGGCATGGTGGCACACACCTGCAGTGCCACTCAGCTACTTGGGAGGCTGAGGCAGGAGAATCGCTTGAACCCGGGAAGTGGAGGTTGCAGTGGGCTGAGATCACGCCACTGCACTCCAGCCTGGGCAACAGAGCAAGACTCTGGCTTAAAAAAAAAAAATTAAAGATCTAAATATATGGAAAGTTATCCTGTGTTCACAATTAGAAAACTTAAGATAATACTCTCCAAATTGTTCTACAATAGTCAAGGTATTAACCCTATCAAAATCCCACCTTTTTTATTTTTTTGCAGAAATTGCCAAACTAATCCTAGAATCAAAAGAAAGTACAAAGGGCCCAGAATAGCCAAAATGCTCTTTGAAAAGAGCAGAGCTGGGAGACTGGCACTTCCTGATTCTGAAACTTACTATGAAGCTGTATTAACCAAGACAGTATGGTACTGACATGAGGACAGACATACAGACCGATGGAACAGAGGTCAGAGTCTAAAATGACATTTACGGTCTAATAGGATATTTATGGTCAACTGGTTTTCAACAAGAGTAACAGGACAATTAATGGGAAAAGAATAGTATTTCCACAATGATGCCGGGATATCCAAATATCCACATGCAAAAGAAAAAAGCTGAACCCTTACTTACACCACAGACAAAAATTATATCTAAATATCATTATAATTCACTGTACATAAATTACATGTATGTGTGTAATTATATATAAATATGGATCAAAGACTAACTGTAAGAGCTAAAGGAATAAACCACAATCTTGGATTAGGCAGTGGTTCCTTACATATAATACCAAAAGCACAAACTTTTCAAAGAAAACAATAAAGCAGACATCAGCAAAATTAAAAATTCTTGTGCATCTAAGGACATCACCAAAGGACTGAAAACACAACTCATGGAATGGGAGAAATTGTTTTCAAATTACATATCTGATAAGGGACTTGTATCCAGAATACGTAAAGAACTCTTACAACAATGAAAAGACGCCCAGGCATGGTGGCTAATACCTATAATCCCAAGAATTCATGAACATCCTGGGCAACATAGCGAGACCCCCATCTCTATTTAAAGTTTTTTAAAGTTAGCTGGGTGTGGTGGTGTGTGTCTGCAGTCCCAGCTACTTGGGAGGCTGAGGCAGGAGGATAATTTGAGCCCAAAGTTACAGTGAGCTACGACTGTACCACTGAACATTAGCCTTGGTGACAGAGCAAGACCCTGTCTCTAAAATAAATACATAAAACAAAATAAAAAGCAGACAACTGAAAATGTAATTTTCCAGAGAAAATATATAAATGTCCAAACCAGCAAAGGAAATTCTCAACACCATTAATCACTAGGGAAACATAAATCAAAACCGTAAGATACCAGTTCACAACTATTAGGATGGTTAAATCAGGCAGTAACAAGCGCTGGTGAACACGTGGGGAAATACCGCTCATACACTGATGGTGGGATCAGAAACGTTGCAGCCACTTTGGAAAGCAGTTTGGCAGTTCCTTAAAAACATTAAACACAGTTGCCATATGACCAAACCCCATTCTCAGGTATATACCCAAGAGAACAGAAAACACGTGTCTACACAAAAATATGTACCAGAATGCCCACAGGAGCATTATTTGTTAGAGCCAAAAAAGTAGAAACAATCCATCATCAACTGATTAGTGGATAAACAAACATGGAATATTGTTTGTCCTAGAAAGGAACGAGGCACTGTCACAGCTGCAGGGTGACCCTTGACAGCATCATGCTGGGGAGGGGCAGCCAGACACAGAGGGACACCTGTGCCATGACTTCACTGCTATGACAGGGCAGCAGCAGGCAAATCCATCAACAAAGGCATTGGTGGTTTACAAGAAGGTGGAGGGTGGACAGGAGGGACTGCTAGTGCGTTTCTTTTCGGGGTGACGGAAAGGTTCTAGAATTGGATAGTGTGGGTGGCCACAAAACTGAATATTCACCCTCACACTTTACAAAGAATGAGCTCTGTGCTGGATGAATTACAGCTCAACAAAGCTGTTATAAGCAAAACTACCTCATAAAAACAAATGTATGGAGTCATGAAGAGGGCCTCACAACTGGTAGCCATTCTCAAATACACTCTGAAAGTACACTAAATTATGGCAAGTTTAAAAAATAACCAACAAAACTCTGCTATAAATTTGTTTTCCACAAATTACTACTTTAAATTCATTTTCCTATTTAAACCTAAAGGGACTTGGTTTTCTTTTTGGCTACTTTACAATTTTTTCTTTTTTAATTGACAGATAACGGCGGGGTGCAGTGGCTCACGCCTGTAATCCCAGCACTTTGGGAGGCCGAGGCAGGGAGATCACAAGGTCAGGAGTTCGAGATCTGTCTGGTCAACATGGTGAAACCCCATCTCTACTAAAACAAAACAAAACAAAACAAAACAAAAATTAGCCAGGTATGGTGGTGTGCACCTGTAATCTAAGCTACTTGGAAGGCTGAGGCAGGAGAATCGTGTGAACCGGGAGGCAGGGGTTGCAGTGAGCTGAGATCGTGCGACTGCACTCCAGCCCGGGCCATGGTGGGAGACTCCGTCTCAAAAAGAGAAAAAAGTTGACAGATAACGTATTTATCATGTACAACATGACGTCTAAAGTATGTATACACTGTGGAACAATTAAATTGAGATAACTGACAAATGCATTAACCCACATAACTCATTTTTGTGACGAGGAATACTTAACATCCACTCTTTTTATTTTTCAAGAATATATTAGCATTAACAATAGTTACTTTGCTGTAAATAGAACAACTCTGCTTCTCACAAGCATGTACATAAGTAAATGAGAGAGAGAAATGGTCCATCTTTTATTGTGTTTTACTGGGAAAATCTGTTTACATCATACTGTGACCGTAAGTCTTGTTCTGTTAAGAAATTTCAGAAGATTTCAGAATTTGGGAAACTGTATTAATTGCTGCCATCAAAGCCCATGAGAGGACCACTCTTTTCAAGGAAAATCTGATTTACTGACAATATTCCAGGCGGTTTCCCCATCCCATGCTGAAAAATCAGAACGTCTTTATCCAAAAGGCTGTCTGACAGAATATATCAACCTTTCTCTCCAACACGTTAAGGAACGTGAGTTACAACTAGGTAACTTTATGCACAACTTCACGCTTAGAAGTTCTTTTTGCAAATAAGAACTGTGTGAGCCATGGCAGTCTGATTTACAGGCAAATCAAAGCGCTTTATAACTATCAACAGGTCAGGAGCTGACACAGTCACCAACAGTCACCTTGGAAAATTAAAAATACTCTCTCCAACTAAGCAAAATGGATTCCAGTCCACCTCCACACACTGTAGCCACTGAGTTCTATTTTTTAAACTCAAATCTGATTATGCTGTTTTGAATCCTCACTGCCTTTGGTAAAGACCGAAATCCTCGTCTTACTCCCTCCTCGCTTTCACACCCCATCGCCCCAGCCTGTCCTTCCCTCCTGTGTCCAGTCCTCCCATCCCTCAGCACTATCCAGGCCCATCCCTCATTCACAGCTGAGCTCAAGGGTTCCTCGTCCAGGGAAGCCTTTTGACTCTTTCTAGAGCCCTCATCAAATGGCAACTGACGAACTCCTTAACGGGGGAAGCCTTAGGACCCCGTGTGCTGTGCGGCAGCCCCTTTCCTCATGGTGCCTTCTCAAACTGCACCTGCAGAGTGAGGCGCGGCATCCCCCTGGCTGCTCCCTGTGCATCAGCAAAGCCTCTCCTGGCCTGTCCCCCGTGGCAGAGCTAGACATGCAAAAACACATACAACTACCTGTAAGTATTTCAGACTCAGTCAAACCATCAAGAAAGTAGTGACAAGTATTGCCCTTACCTACACAGAAAAGATAATCACTCTGAGAACTGGTACCAAAAGGGGAAAAATATATCTCAGACTTGAGGAAATGATCTTTAAACCTAGCCCATCGTATTAGTAAAACAAGGCAGCTAATGCTTCTCTCCCAATAACTTGTCCCTGAAATACATCTTCTATTAGCATTTATTAGAAACACACACAACCCTGAGATTCTTATTTTTTATAAAGACAGGGTCTTGCTATGTTGCCCAGGCTGGAGTGCAGTGGAATGATCTTGGCTGACTGCAACCTCTGCCTCCCGGGTTCAAGTGACTCTCTTGCCTCAGCCTCCTGGGTACCTGAGATTACAGGCATGCGCCACCATGTCTGGCTAATTTTTGTATTTTTCGTACACATAGGGTTTCACCGTGTTGGCCAGGCTGGTCTCAAACTCCTAACCTCAGGTGATCTTCCTGCCTCGGCCTTCCAAAGTGCTGGGATTACAGACGTGAGCCACTGTGCCCAGCAATAATTTTTAAAATAAACAGAAGTAGATTGGAAACATTATCTCCTACTTCAAAAAATCCACATCTAATTCTGCCATAAAAAGGAATAAAATCCTGACATATGCTACGACATGGCTGAGGCTTCGACACATCATGTGCAGTGAAATAAGCCAGATACAGGTGGACAAACACTGCCTTTCCACCTGTGTGAGGTCCCTAGACTAGGCAGGTTCAGAGACGAAAAGTAGAATGGTAGCTGCCGGGGGCTGGGGACGGGGAGAAGGGGAAATGATTGTTTAAGAGGTACAAAGTTGTGTTGGTCATGATGAAGAGTTTTGCGAATAGGTAGAGGTGACAGTTACACAACACTGTAAAGCATTTAACACCCCTGAACTGTTCACTTACGAATGGCTAAAATGATCAATACTATGCCATGTATATTTTATAATTAAAAAAAATATTCCTAGACCTCAAAAAAAAAAAAAAAAAAAAAAATCCCATCTCTGCCAACCTGGGAGTTACGGTTCTCTCTGTAGGTCAAGTGAAACACGGCCCAAACCACCCTAAGTTCCTGAGACACAGAGGCAAACTCCAGAGCCGGCCCCGGGTGGTGGCGTGTCTCCACCGCAGCCTGTCCTGTGAGGGACACGGAGGTTATCGGGGCGTGCGGGCAGAGAGAGGGTCCATCTACTACTTTTTAAATAACCCCAGCAGATGGATTTCTGCGATTAATATTTTACCTACGACATACGTTACTGCAGGGAGTGTGCAGGAAGCCCTAGGCAGATACCTTCATAATTCAAACAGACTGTGCCTTTTACTATTGAATCCTGTATTTTTTTTTTTTTTTTTGAGATGGAGTCTCACTCTGTCGCCCAGGCTGGAGCGCAGTGGCACAATCTCAGCTCACTGCAACCTCTGCCTCCTGGGTTCAAGGGATTCTCCTGCCTCAGCCTCCCAAGTAGCTGGGACTATAGGAGTGCCACCAAGTCCAGCTAATTTTTTATTTTTCAGTAGAAACAAGGTTTCACCATATTGGACAGGCTGGTCTCGAACTCCTGACCTCGTGATCCTCCCACCTCGGCCTCCCAAAGCGCTAGGATTACAAACGTGAGCCACTGCACCCCGCCTGAATTCTGTGTTCTTTAATGAACAGTCAGTAAACTGAGAATGGCTGAAGTAAAAACTTTCTCATTCTCTCCATTTAAGTCAGGATCACCATTACACACCCGAACTTAACCAGGGCTCTGTGGCAGAGGAGATTAATAATTTGGTTCACATTACTTCAAGGACTACCTGATATTTCAGATGCCTTTAACAACTTACTGATACAAATACCATAAACGAAGTTGAAATCTAAGAAATGTGACCTGTGACATTCAACTAGCTCTCCAGGGTCTAACAAAAAGCAAGGGAGTTGGAGAATCCACCATCGGCCTCTGCCTGATGAAAGCGCTTTTAAAGGGCAACAAGTTTATCTAGTTGGATAAACACTCAAAAGCAGGGGTAGGCTATGGACGGATTTCAGACGCTGCCACCAGGGAGGGAAGAAGGGCAAGCCACGGAATTGGTGAGTGAAAATGGAGACCTTCGAGGTAACTGTAGCCGTCACCTCCTTAAAAAACCCAAAACAAGATGGACAGTTGTTAGGTGCTGAGTTTGTGGGTGTTTATTTATATTACGCTAATAATAATTATTTATTCTAAAAGCAACAGATAGGTCTATCCAAACGTGAGGTGGCAAACCATGGAGACGTTCATACACAGGTTACTGCAAAGGGCAGGAACGAAGTTGAGACGCAGCCTTCAATGCTTACGAAAGCCAGGGACGCTCACAAATGCACTGGCACACGTACAGCACGAATCCCCCTTCCCAGTCATTATTATTAGCTGAATTTTTGTTTTGCTTTCTTTTAAATCTAGCGCTAGTTATGCACTAGCGCTTCTGTAATGAATACCCTTTTATGGATATCTACTTTGCCATTCTAGATCCTGGAACAGAACAATTGAAACGGAAAAAAAAAAGTTTAAGGCATTTTCAAACACGACAAAATGGCAGCCTAAAACAGTTAAAATTCCAGAAAACCAGAGCACAGGAGAAGGGGAGTCACAAGTGGTGCCAGTCATCACGACGGGCACACAGGCAGCAGCAGGAAAACCTTCCTCCTTCCAGTGGCTCCAACGCCGTCTTTTCCTTTTCTCAAGGGCACTTTTCTCCTTATATCTACGAAACAATGCATTCTTGGTGTGGAACTTAATACAGAAACCTGCACAACAAAAGCCAAGTCCCCGTTAGTGCAGACGTGACCCCCTTTCCCCACAGGTACCCCCGATGTCAGCTGGGTATCTGCCTTCCAGAGCAGCATTTACCACCACACTTGGCCTTGCATGGGGTCACTATTCTTCTGCAAGCTACTGCTTTTCACCTGCTGTGCCACAGACTGCTTTCCAACAGGCACAGAACACAGTCCACAAAGTCTGTCTAACACGTGTTCGCCTCACTACTTTTAGGCATTCAGCGTTTTCAATGTCGTACTGCTGCAGTGCACATCTTCCTGAAATGCTGACCTATTCCCCATAGAATTCCCACCAGTGGAACCTTGGGGTCCTCATCCTTGTGTAAAGCTTGAGAGAGAAATAAGAAATTACCCTCCAAAAAATGAGTGTACAGACACTATTTCCAGAAATGACCAGGAAAAATGGACCATTATCATTGCTTTAATTAGAATGTCTTTGCTTATTTTGAGACAGGGTCTTACTCTGTGGCCCGGGCTGGAGAGCAGTGGTGTCATTACAGCTCACAGCAGCCTCGACCTCCTGGGCTCAAGGGATCCTCCTGCCTCGGCCTCCCAAAGTGCTGGCATTACAGGTGTGAGGCTCATCATCTTTTCTCATTAATGCCATTTCTATGATGATTTATGTTACCTCTTTTACTCATCAGCCACTTAAATCAGCCATTAGATGTGGTTAAACATGCAGACCTATTGTCTGTGTTTTCCACTCAAACGCTGCCAGTTATCAGAGAACTTGCTGCCTCTTTCGGGCAGGTATGAGGACTCACCCAAGAATTCGCGCAGGCACTTCCTGAGTGCCGGGCAGTGCGGGGTGCGGGGTGCTGTGCGCGGCGCAGAAAAAGATCAGCACAGCCTCGGTCTTCACACGGCTACATTCCTATTTTAGCTGTGGTTTTATCGTCTCTGGAGATTCAGATAAAATAAGCTCAAGTCTGTTTCATGCTCTGAGGTAGTCTAAAATCATTCGCAGGACTTCTGTGACTGCTCCAGGATTGCCTGTTTTTGTGGCCACCCCCACCCCTGAGCGCTAAACTCCTGACAGTCCCAACCTGCCACGGCGGTCCCACGAGAGAATAATGGGCACCTATGATGGAGAGAGCCCTACCACCTGGGCTTGGTAAGTAATCTCAGATGCTCGCGTGCCCAAACGGCCTGATGACACATTGCTCAGAACCTCACCATCCCCATCATGAAGCCTTGCATGAAGTACTTGCATTCAATTCACCAACTGCTCTTTGTCCCACACCTTCTTCCTCTTCCACCCCATTACTGACCCCAAACATGGATCTCAGCTCTTTTTCTCAATTTTCAAGAGCAGCAACAGCAATAAAAAAAAATCTACTAGTTAAAGACACATGCATAATAAATTCAACTGTACTCGGAGAGTGTGGAATTTGGGCAGAAGTAGTAAAAATCAAGGTTAATAATTTTTAAAAACTCGAAAGACATAATGTATAAAGAACTTTTACAGGCTGAGTGCAATGGCTCACGCCTGTAATCCCAGCACTTTGGGAGGCCAAGGTGCGTGGATCACTTGATCTCAGGAGTTTGAGACCAGGCTGCCAACATGGTGAAACCTCATCTCTACTAAAAATAAAATAAAAAATTAAGCGGGCATGGTGGCACACCTGTAATCATGCCTCAGGAGGCTGAGGCAGGAGAATTGGTTGCACCTGGGAGGCGGTGGTTGCAGTGAGCTGAGATCATGGCACTGAACTTCAGCCTGGGTGATGGAGCAAGACTCCATCTCAAACCAAAACAAAACAAAAATACACTTTTACAGCCTTTTTAAAGTTCAGTAGAAAAATGGACAAAAGATGTGACCAAGGCAATTCACAGAACAGAAAGAGTCAAGGAAAAAAAGCTCAATTGCACAACTGGTAAGGAAATGAAATTTACATTAGGCTCACCACTGAAACGGCTCGAGTAAAAAGACTAGTGTTAAAGGACTTCCGGGGAAGGTGTAAGTTGGCACCACCTTTTGGAGGGCACTTTGGCAACACCCAGATGCCCATGTGCATGGCCTCGGACAATGTGTGCCCACTGCTGGGTGTCTGCCACCCAGGACACCCACACAAGGGCAGAAGGATGGACGTGACTCTCCTGCACTCTCATTAGAAACGGCAAACACTCGACTAGTTAAATAAGTAAGGGAATACTATGCAGCCATCAAAACAGGCAGCCTAGTTAAAAATATTTAAGTATGGGCTCTGTCTCAGAATGTCTGCATGGAAATAAAGACTGTAGCACCTATGAGCTCTGAGACCTTCACCAAATAACTTAATCTTCCTGAGACTTGATTCTCTAACATGCACAATGAAGGCCACACAGCAGTACTTCCATCTCAAGGGGCTGAGGCGGTGTGGGGGGGTGGTGTCAAATGAGCTCAAGCACATGACTTAGCAGAAAGCCCGATTCATTGTGAAGATCTCCAATTACATACTATTAGCGAAAAAAATGCAAGTGGTGACTGGATGCCCATGGCTCATGCTTGTATTCCCAGCATTTCTGGGGCCGAGGTGGGAGATCACTTGAGGTCAGGAGTTCAAGACCATCCTGGGGAACACAGCAAGACCCTGTCTCTATAAAAAAAGAGAAAAAAGCTGGGCACGGCAGTGCACACCTAGAGTTCCAGCTACTCTGGAGGCTGAGCTAAGAGAGGACTACTTGAGCCTGAGAGGTCAAGGCTGCACAGCTGTGATTGCACCACTGCACTCCAGCCTGGCTGACAGAGGAGTAACAACACCCTGTTTCCAACAGAGGAAAGAAAAGGAAAGGAAAGGAAAAGGAGTAGTAAAAACAATACTGAGTAATACAGAAAATCTTACTCAATGTCTAGAATAAGGTTCCACATTTGTGGATTAAAAAATATGGCTTATACACAAAGTATGTTTTACAATATAAATAAACGCATAGAAAATGATCTAAAAACATACCGTTAAGAGCAGTGGCTTCTGAGAAAGACTCCAGGACAGCAGTGGGATGAAGAGGAACTTTCACTTTGTGCTTTTTTTTTTTTTTGTGAGACAAAGTCTCACTCTGTCACCCAGGCTGAAGTGCAATGACGTGATCTCGGCTCACTGCAACCTCCACCTGCCGGGTTCAAGCGATTCTCCTGCCTCAGCCCCCTGAGTAGCTGGGATTACAGACATGTGCCACCATGCCCGGCTAATTTTTCTGTATTTTTAGTAGAGACACGGTTTTACCATGTTGGTCAGGCTGGTCTCGAACCGCTGGCCTCATGATCCACCTGCCTCAGCCTCCCAAAGTGCTGGGATTACAGGCGTGAGCCACCACGCCCGGCTCGCTCTGTGCTCTTGATGCAGCTGTTCCATCATTTGATTTTCTTTAAATAATAAACACTCTCTTTTCGTATTATAATCTAGTAAAGACGGAGACGGCAGTTAACCCTGAAATCTGCCCTGTCCTTGAAAGTCCAGCTGCTGGTAGCCTGCATTAGAGCAGCAGTTCTCAAAGTGTGGTCTGTGGGCCCTGGAGGGTCCGTGAGGTCAAGACTATTTTCATAATCATCCTTGTACGTCATTTGCCGTTCTCATGCTGTTGTCATTTTCCATGGATGAGCAAAGCCAAGGGCAGGCGGAGCTGCTGGTGGCTCAGCATGAACCGTGGCAGCAGCCCCAGGCTCTCCTCTCCACGCCCTGCACAGGCACAGAGAAAAGGAAAGCAAAAGGAAAAAGGCCAGCTTTGCTTAGCTCATTCCCTGATGATGTTAAAATAATTCGTCACTTTATTCATCTCCAACCCTGTGATAAAATGTGCCACAAGAGAACTTTTGCTGCAGCACCAAGTACAACTGACTCAAGAAAAAGCACACGGTACAGTTGTTTGTGTTGAAAAACAAAAAACAAAACTCAGTTTCTCTCATTACATCCTCACAGCACACTTAGGACGCCAGATGTGTGGGGGCCTCTCCCCATCAGCAAGGAAGCATCAGTTCTGCAGGTGGACACTGGCTGGGGCCCTCCAATTCCATTAAATCCTGGCGCTCAGAGAAAGCATCAAATCCCACAGGTTGAGAGCTCTGTCCCACAAGACTGCCCCCACTTCTAAAGTCAACAGCAAGGCCTTGGGTTGTGTTACTTGTGCTTCTGGCTGAGTGGCTATAAATCAGAGTGTCCACAACCCTGACTGAGCACACACATCTCAGGGGAAGGATAACACCAAGGATACAGGGGAGATGCACAGGGCCTGGGACGGGGGATGAGACGCAGAGCTCCCATGCCCTCTCTGGGCGTGTTCCCCTCCAGAAATGTCTGGAAGCTATCTTCAAACCGGTCCTTAACATAGGCAAGACTATTTAAACCACTAGTCACTGGTGATAAGCTTCACGACTTCAGCCCCCAACCCCTCACCAGTCCCCGGAGGCTGGGGATTGGGGCTGAAAAGACCCAACCGTCTAATCTTCCCTAGGTCTTTCTGGTGACCAGCCCCCATTCTGAAGCTACCTAGGGGTTGCCGGCCCTTAACCAACTCTTTACCGTAACAAAAGACATTTACGACTGAGGAGTCCAAGGACTTTAGGGGGGAGCTGTGTACTAGGGAAGACCCAATATATATTCCACGGTATAACATAAGCTGAACTAGCCTTTTTTTTTCCATGGAATACCATTTTTATTTGAAAGAAAAACTGACCAACTTTGGTTATTAAGAATTTGGTATGTGGCAGAAATTTACTTGAAAATGAACAGTGAACCTCTCACTTCACAGAAAGTTAACTGACAGTATTTGTTACCAATGACAAAATCCAAGCTTTCAAGAAAAATGAGAATTCTGGAAAACTTTTTATCTACTACTGCTAATCTGACAGCTTCGCACGTTCTCTTCTGATGAGATCAGTGGTGATATTAAAAAACACGATTTTCTTCAATTTTACATATGGAATGTGCCAACATTTAGAAAAAAAAAAAAAAAAACTTCCATGTGTAACAGTATTTCCAAACCACCCCCGTGTGATGTTACTCAATCATGTCCATGAGAAAAGACCCACTCCAAGCACGAGACAGACCTCAGGCTCTGAGGGAAGAGGGTACCGAAAGGTCGCTGACGCAGAAGGGCAGGCACACCCAAACTAGCTGCCCCCCACATGGAAGTGTGAGGCCACAATTTTTTTTTACACATTTCAATAAAGCAACTGGAACACACTGAATGCAGAAGGAGGTCTGAGAATCCAGTGTCACCTCTTAAACCACGTGTTTTTTTTTTTTGAGACGGAGTTTCGCTCTTGTTACCCAGGCTAGAGTGCAATGGCCCGATCTTGGCTCACCACAACCTCCGCCTCCTGGGTTCAAGCAATTCTCCTGCCTCAGCCTCCCGAGTAGCTGGGACTACAGGCACGTGCCACCATGCCCGGCTAATTTTTTTTTTTTTGTATTTTTAGTAGAGACAGGGTTTCACCATGTTGACCAGGATGGTCTCGATCTCTTGACCTTGTGATCCACCCGCCTCGGCCTCCCAAAGTGCTGGGATTACAGGCGTGAGCCACCGCGCCCGGCCAAACCACGTGTTTTAAAAGGATTTGCAAAAGTGTAACACAACACCATTTGTCTGGCTAAATCTTTTTTGTTTTCTCACGAAAAATGTTAACATTTATTACATTATTATTTTAAAGTAAAATAATAAACATTTTGAGTTGTTCTGTTTTAATTTCAAATACAGAAAACATCAATAGCTATAACCAGCACAAACAAAGGCTCTGTGGATCCTCAACAATAACTATTATGAGTATAAAAGCATTCCAGAACCAAAAGACTGAGAACCAACTCTAGAGCAGGGGTCAGCAAACCACCACCTGGGCACAATCTGGCCAGCTGCCTGTTTCTGCAGCATGCTGTGTGTAAGCAGGGCACACCACCATGCCCATCCATCTCTGCGGGTCTATGGCTGTCTTCCTGCTAAAGCCAGAGTTGAATCCAGTAGTTTCAACAGGGACAGTACAGCCTGCAAGGTCTAAAATACTGACCATTTGGCCCTTTACAAAAAAGCTTGCCCACCCTGAAACTACAGTGAGCCCATTTCCTAAGTTTTATTATTGCAGTAACTTCCAACTTCCATCCTTAGCCCACCACCATCCATTCTCTAAAGGGCAGAGTGACCTTCTTAAAAACGAAGCTGATGTCACTCCTCTGCTTAGGATCTTAAAAGCTCCCAATCACTCAAGAGTCCTCAACACAAGTATTCAAGGCCTTTATTAATCATCCTCTGGCCCCAGCCAGCCTCCTGCTCATCACAGCCACTCCCTTCTCTGCCAGACAACCATGTCACGCAGTGACTTCTCAGAACACACCATGCTGTCCAACCTCCATTCCAAACCCTCTCCACCTGGAACATTCTTCTCCCCTTCCCTTCCTCCCTCTTCTTATCCCTGGCGTCCTCCCCTCCACTCCCCACCCAAGTCTGTGTACTGGGCGCTTCTTCACACTGCCTCAATGTGCCCTGGTCCCAGCCATGGTGCAAGGACCCACCTGCTGGTCCGTGTGCGAACAGTGCTTCCCGTAGGCAAGACCTGTGCCCTGGTCCCAGCCATGGTGCAAGGACCCACCTGCTTGTCCGTGTGCGAACAGCGCTTCCTGCAGGCAAGACCTGCATTTCTATTTCCAACACCCAGCACCAGCAGCCCTTCGGAACACCGCTGTGAACTTTTCAGATGTGCCAAGCTGAAAGCTGGCCCCTGCCACACTCTTCAACAAGAGTCAGCTATTCTCCCGTGCAAGAGGGCCTCTTAAGACCACAATCTCTAACCAATTACCAGTTATGTGCTTTTGTTTGCCACAGCTTTCTGTACATTTTCTGGAACCTTCACAGCAACCCCGTAATGGTCACAAGTAATAGTATCAGTTTTACAGATGAGAAAAAGACGGTAAGTAACCTGCCAAGTTATACAAAGCTAAAAGAGGGGGGAAATGGGATGTGTACCAAATTCCATGCGCACAGTGCCTTTCTTCTACCTATTAATATCATGACACTCCATACCCTAACACCAGTTGAAGAGACAAGCCGAGTAATGCATGTGACAAAATGAGGGAACCAGAAGCAGGACACAGCCTATCGCTGAACAACACGGAACAGGAGTGAAAGGGAAGTCTGGAGGCTGAGACGACACTGACTGCTGGGGGAGCTGGACCGGGACTCGCCAAGTGGGGTCAAGGTGGACTGAGAAGGATCAGCAGGGCTTGGAGCATGGACGGGAAGCAAAAGAACCCTGCAGGCTGAGAAAGAAGCAGGAGAGACAATCATGGGATGGGAATAATCCCTGACTAATAATGGAAAAATCAAGAGGCCAGGCCAGCGGAAGGCATCGTCGGGGCAGGCGGAGAGGAAGCAGGTGAGGAATAACAAGAAACTGCTATTTTTGTGTTTAAATATAGCCACAACCAGGCCCAAATGCCTTAGAATACAAGAGAATTAATGAACAGTCGTATCTAACACTTGGAAAGCATTTTACAGGTTACAAAAGCACCGTGCATTGTTTGATCTTAACAAAAACCTTCTGATTTAACTTCTAGATAAGCGAGCTGAGGCTCAGGAAGGTGCCCTCAGAGCTGAAAACAGCAGACACAAACCAAACCTACAACTTCCCATGAGAACAGCAGACTGCTTACGCTCAGGGAACACGAAAAATCACCAGGCAGGATTAAACACCACCGTTTATCTTATAAACTTAACTTCATGACAGAACTCTGACTAGGCCAGCCTCCTGAACATGAAGACACAGCTGTGCTAAGTGCGATGAGTCTGTGAATCTTCAGGCACATGCAACTGATTTCCTGAAGGCAGAGGCTTCCTATTAAATTCTCTCGTAAGTCAAACTGAAAAATGTTAGATTGTTTGCTTGTTTGATGGCCTTCCCCAGAGGATGCTTTCCTGAAGGTACTCTTCAATGGCAGAGGTATAAATATTAAGTGAATGAAAATTCTACAACGCAATATAGAAATCAGACCAGGAATAATTCAAATAAGCAGACACCGTGTTAAACACAGAAGAAATCAATACATATGACAGAAGTTTTGCATTCACTGATACCGCATTTTATTGATTCTAAGTACAATTCCTCACATTTTGGTATCTTTGAAATTAGATATATTTTTTATATATACATAGATAGCAAAGATATTATAAAACATTATATACAAAACATGTATCTAATTTCAAAGATTACATATACATTACATATATACATATTTTTTTTCTTTTTTTCTCAGACAAAGTCTCACTCTGTTGCCCAGGCTGGAGTGCAGTGGCACAATCATAGCTCACTGCAGCCTCGACCTCCCTGGCTCAAGTGATCCTCCCACCCCAGCCTCCTGAGTAGCTGGGACTGCAGGTGTGTACCCCATACCTGGCTAACATTTTATTTTTTATTTTTTTGTAGATACAGGATCTCACTATGTTGCCCAGACTGGTCTCAAATTGTGGGGCTCAACTGATCCTCCTGCCTTGGCCTCCTGAAGTGCTGAGATTACACGTGTAAGCCAACACGCTGACCATATCTTATATTCAATGAAACATAATAACTTTCTGCTATTGATGCTCAAGTTCCCTTAATTTTTGTTACCTTTCTGTAACTTCAAATGTTTCTCTCAAAGTCCCAACACTCCCTTGGAAAGGCTATCTTACCAGATTAACCAGATACCCATGTTATGTACGAAACTCCCCAGATTCAAGCCTGACTTAAGCAGACAAGCCTTTAGTTCTGTTTAGTGTGTCTCTTTAGAAACAGGTTAATGTCTTAATTCACAGCAATAGATCACGGATTAATAAACTGAGTAAAGCAGCCAGGTGTGGTGGCTCACGAGGTCAGGAGGACACCAGCTTGACCAACATGGTGAAACCCCGTCTCTACTAAAAATACAAAAATTAGCCGGGCATGGTGACATGAGCCTGTAATCCCAGCTACTCAGGAGGCTGAAGCAGGAGAATCCCGTGAACCCGGGAGGTGGAAGCTGCAGTGAGCTGAGACAGTGCCACTGCACTCCAGCCTGAGCAACAGAGCAAGACTCAATCTCAAAAAAAAAAAAAAAAAAGAAAAACCGATTAAAGCAAAATCAAATAAAAACCCAATCCACTTAAAACTACAAATTCTGGGATGAAAGGAACCGGCTGTAATCAAGCTATATCCATGTTCAGTATAAGACCCTCCTCCCCGGTCCCTCCCCACTGTTTCTCCATAGGAGCAATTAGCACTGTCTGTAGGGAACCAAGACCCAAAGCTTCCCTGCAGGCAAGCAGACTGCAGTCATGAGCAGGGGACTCCCTGTTTGGCATGCAGGTGTTTCACTTACTTATTGTCTCTGGGATAGCTACTCTTCAAATATTTTGAGAATTGGTTGGAAAGTGATGCTATTCTTGAATCCTTGTTACTCATCTTACATCATTTTGATATGCACTTCCTTTAAAGGCATTTCATTTTCAGTTGCCTTCAAAGGCATTTTCATAGGATTCCTGGGGGTAAGATTCTTCAGAAGAATAGCTCCACCCCAGGGCTGGGCAGCCACATGCCACAATGGAGCTTCATCAGTACTGCACTGGCCACAAATGGTGGCTGAAGCAATGCTGCACCCCAGGCAGGGCTCTGTGGCCAGCTGGCATGGCTCCAAACCCTGGCCCTGCCACATACTTGCTTTATGACCCAGGTTCACTGCTTCCGCACCTTGGATTCTGCATCTGAGACTGGGAGGAACAGCATTTACTCCCTTCTTAGCTTGTGTGAAGATTAAATTAACTGACATGGGCAAAGTATTGTGAGCAATCTCCAGCACGGAACGACCACTCAGCAACCGTCGCCTATCATGACCTTCTTGCTGGGTTCTCTACAAGCGCTGAGGCGGGAAGGGTGACACCCGGCCCTCAAGCTTGAGGAGCTCACAGTCTACCAGAGAGAGAAGCAAAGGATGAAATACCACGTGACACTGAGAAACACATCACATGATGAGTGAAGTACGTTCCAGGAAGAGGGAGGGTGGGCTGGGTGAAGGTGACGACGTAACATGCAGAAAAAGTCTGCACAGCATTTAACAATTTCCAGGAGGCAGCCACCATTCAGCACCTAAACATTCTGGAGGTATAAGCTAACAAACAACTCTTCTCCGTGCTTCCTATTGGAAGCCCCCTGGTTTTACTATTTTAACTCTCGGTCACCTCGGCATATGAACTCACCTAGTCCCACCTTCCGGCAAGGGCAGGAGAGGCAAGTCACCACTGATGGCTGCTGACACTACTGCTCCAGCAGGACACTTCATAACTTGTGAGCTCAGCTCTACTCCTACTTGTAGGGGGATGGGAAGTCTGATGATCCAGTGGGATGACTCTTAGCAAAATGGCCTGACCCACAGCTAAACTCAGTTCTTAAAAAAAAAACAAAGGTGGAGGTGTGGGGAGCATCAAATTTTACACAGGCCAACACTTTCATCATAGGTAATGATTTTGGCCCCCCCTGCCCCCAAATATTAGTTCTAAAAACAAAACAGAAATCAAAACAAAAACCAAAGGCTTTCTCTACGTTACTCACTTCATGACTTTCAAAGTCAGGAGCGCCTACTCTTACCCTGGCATTACCTCCTGTACACTGGGCACTGCCTCAGTGAAGTTAGGAGAGGACCCTGGCCTCAATCTCTAAGGCTCCTCCTGCTTACTCATTCCAGAGGGCAGAAAGACAGCCAGAGTGCAGGGGTGCCGTAGAACTCTACAGAGCTGCACTTAGTCCAGAACAGAACCTTTAAGAACAAAATGCCTCACAAGCCACAAATCTAAACAAATAAAATCTGCTATACCTTAAGTTCTACAGCCTGCGCAGTGCACAATAAAAACCCCTCTGAATTGCCCATCTCTTTTTTTTTTTTTTTTTGAGAGGGAGTCTCACTCTTGTCTCCAGGCTGGAGGGCAATGGCACGATCTCAGCTCACTGCAACCTCTGCCTCCCAAGTTTAAGCGATTCTCCTGCCTCAGCCTTAGTAGTTGGAATTACAGGCGGGCGCCGCCATGCCCAGCTAATTTTTTTGTAATTTTAGTAGAGACAGGGTTTCTCCATGTTGGCCAGTCTAATCTTGAACTCCTGACCTCAGGTGATCCGCCGCACCCAGCCACCCATCTCTTATTATCTCTCACCAACATCTCTCCATCAAGGTTGTGTTTGGGCATGACCAGCTTCTTGAACGTGGCTGCTCAACAATCCCTGGTGACTAACAACTGCACTTCCGTGAGCATCATCAACTCTGTGGTCAGCAGACAAACCAACAGTATCACAACTACGGGACAAACTGATGGGGAGTTACGAATGTGTCCATCTCGATGGGTCACTACGGCCAAAGCAAACGTGGATTAAAATGAAAAGCTTTGAATACAGAAAATAACCAAAACATGTGGATAATTACCACAAAGCAATGTTACAAAAAAACCATGACACCTGAAAATATCAAACTTCTGGATTTATTCAAAATTTAACTTAAAATAGGGATTTAAAACTGCTAAAAGTTCCCATCAGTTTAATTCAGAGAACAAAATATATATGTGTGTGTGTGTGTGTGTATATACATGTATATATGTATACATACATATATACCTGTATATATATTTTAGAGCCTTGCTCTGTTGCCTAGGCTGGAGTACAGTGGTAGGATCTCTACTCACTGCAACCTCCACGGCCCGGGTTCAAGTGATTCTCCTGCCTCAGCCTCCCAAGTAGCTGGGATTACAGGTGTGCGCCACCATGCCCAGCTAATTCTTGTATTTTTAGTAGACATGGGGTTTCACCATGTGGGCCAGGCTAGTCTCAAACTCCTGATCTCAAGTGATCTGTCCATCTCGGACTCCCAAAGTGCTGGAATTATAGGTGTGAGCCACCAGGCCCAGCCCAAGATTTTTTTAAAAGAAAGAATGCTATTTTCATATGTGTAAAGTCACATTTAAAATAAACTTTAGTTACACTTAAATTTTAATTCATTCAGCTTATCAATAATTGGCTCACGCCTGTAATCCCAGCACCTGGGGAGACTGACGTGGGCAGACCACTTAAGGCCAGGAGTTCGAGACCAGCCTGGGCAACACGGCGAAACCCCCTACTATAATACAAAAATTGCCCGGTGTGGTGGCGCACATGTCTGTAGTCCTAGCTACTCTGGAGGCTGAGGTGGGTGGACTACTTGAGCCTAGGAGGCAGAGGCTGCAGTGAGACGAGATGGTGCCACTGCACTCCAGCCTGGGCTACAGTGAGACCCTGTCTCCAGAAAAGAAAAAAAAGAGTTAAAAAAAAAACCCCAGAAATTAAGGCAGGCATTAAGCCCTCTCACCTCCCTACTCCCACACAAGTTTTGCTTTATTCGGACAGAAGTCACACTTGAGTAAGGCTGAACTGTCACTTGCTTGGTATATGCAAATCAAATAAAAAAGTAGTATGTTAAAAAAAAAAACAAAAAAATCAATAAACTTTTCAGATCATATAAAATACGCCTAGTTTCAGTCTCAAACCCTATACATCTTTCCGCATTTCTCAGAGCCCAGTTTCACCTGCTTCATCACCCAGGCCCTGCTTGTCCCAGGGGGCTAGGAATCTCCAAATGCCCTCGATGGTCATGCGCCAAACCAGACACTGCCAAGGAGAGATACAGGGTGGGGAAGAGGGAGTAAAGGGTCATGGGAGATGGAGATGGAGCGAGGTGGACAGGACGTCTGACCAGGGGCTTTTTAGCAACTTAAGGCAGGGAAGGTGTATTTGGTGCACACACAAATCATTTTTTTTTTTTTTTTTTTTTTTTTTGAGACAGAGTCTCATTCCGTCACCAGGCGCCAGGCTGGAGTGCAGTGGCGCGACCTCGGCTCACTGCAACCTCCGCCGCCCGGGTTCGAGCAATTCTCCTGCCTCAGCCTCCTGACTAGCTGGGACTACAGGCGCGCGCCACCACGCCCAGCTAATTTATTTTGTATTTTTAGTAGAGACGGGGTTTCACCATGTTGACCAGGATGGTCTCAATCTCTTGACCTCGTGATCCGCCCACCTCGGCCTCCCAAAGTGCTGGGATTACAGGCGTGAGCCACTGCGCCCGGCCCACACAAATCATTTTTAAGAAGAGGTTAAAGGTTTACAATGTTCAGTAACGTACGAACAACAACAAAAAAGCCACTATAGCTCTAAATCTGCATGAAATACTAATCAAACTTCTAAGACTCGACCAAGTTCTCCATTCAGCTGTGCGGAAGGAAAGCTACACATCTCCTAAACTTTAAAGTGACATGTAAGCTCCATGGGAAGGTGGGGCAGGAGGCACTCCCCAGTTCCCTCCCAGCACCCTAAAACTTTGTGCCTGGGCCAATTTAAGGGTATGATTTCAGGCAAAGACCAAGTTAACACCGTAAGGTTCAAGATTAAAATCTGGAGTAGAGACTTAAAAATGTATCAGTGGAGAAGGAACAATAATACTTCATAGAAAAATTCAAGGATTTTAGAACCTCAGAAAGCGGACCTTAAGAATCAGGGAGCCAGTGCTCTTTATAATGGTGGACAAACCGAGGCAACCAGCTTGCTCGAGCGCGCACCGGCGACGAAACGCAGAGCCGGATCGGGGGAGCCCCAGGCGCGTCCCCAACCTCTGGGCGATGGTGCCGCGCCGCCCGAGCGCAGGATCTGGACTCCGTTCACGTCCCCGGTTCCGCCCCGGGCAGGAGGCAGCCTCGGGCGCGCGCTGGGTTCGGAGGGCCCGGCCGCCCGTGACCTTGGTGACTTACATAAGCCCCGCCGCGGGCCAGGCGCCTGCACCCACGCCCCGCGGGACAGGACCGCGGACAGAGGACGGCAACCCCCCGACCCCGGCCCCCGCCCGGTCGGGCCCCCATCCTCCTGCCTGCCTTCCACCGGCACGTGGGGCCGGGAGGCCGCGGCCGGGCTGGGCGCTGCCCGCGAGGATCCCGGGGCGGGGCGGGGCGCGGGCCTCACCTTCGGCCACGTCCTCGTCGATGGCCCCCTTGACCTGCGAGAAGCACCACTGGAAGTCGTTGCCGCCCGCGGGGCAGCCGCCGCCTCCGGCTCCTGCAAACACAACGGGGCGGTCAGACCCGCCGCGGCCCCCGCCCGCCCCCGCGGCTCCCGCCGGCCCGCACAGGCCCCTCACCTGCCATGGCAGCCGGCGGCGGGACGGGCGGGGACCGCGGTGGAACAGGGAGACGGCCTCCGCGCCGCTGCAGCCGAGCGCTCAGCCCCGGCCGGCTCTGCCGCCGCCGCCGGGGAGGGATTTTTTTCCTTTTTCAAAATGGCGCCCAATGTCCGTCGCCCTGCTCGATGACGTCATCTCCCTCCGCCTCCTCGGACAGGCCGCGGGCGGGGCGGGGCGGGGCGGGCCGCGGGGGCTGCCGGGGGCGCCCACTGCGCCTGCGCGAGCCAACCCCGATCCTGGGCCCAGTGCTGCTCTGGTCTGGGAAGTGGACGCCTGGGCGGCTGTGGAGGGACGCCGGGGCCGGCAGGCACAGGCGAGCTCCTCAGCCCTCGGCCTCCCGCAGTGGCCCGGTGTGCGCCCGGCGCTTCTCCGAAGACTAGCGCTGCCCTTACTCTCCGGAACTCCTGCAGGGCCTCGGCGGCGGTCGCACACGTCCTGAGGGCGCCGCTGGGCCGGACACGCCCCCAGTCCGCGTCAGCCAATGGGAGCATGGGTTCTCCGCGGAACAGCCAATACAGGGCGCGCTTGGCAGCGGTGGGCGGAGCATGTGGGCCGGTCTCACCTTAGCGCGCCGCACCTGAGCGCGTCCTCCCGCCCACCGCCCCCTGCCAGGAGTCTTGCTCTGTTGTCCCGGCTTGAGTGCAGGGGCGCGATCGCGGCTCCCTACACCCTTGACCTCCTGGGCTCAATCCATCCTACTGCTTCAGTCTCGGAAGTAGCTGCGTTCTAATTTTTAAATTTTTCGTAGAGACGGGATTCTTTCTCTGTTGCTCAGGCTGGTCTCGAAGTCCTGGGCTCAAGCCATCCTACTGCATCAGCCTCGTAAGTAGTTGCGAGTACGCTACTTTTTAATTTTTTTTGTAGAGATGGAGATCTCTCTATGTTGCCCAGGCTGGTCTCGAACTCCTGGGCACGAGCCATCCTCCCGCCTCAGTCTCTCAACCCTGTCCACCTCCCTGTGGGAGCGCACCATTGCCCACCAGATGGCTACCTTATGGGTTCTTGGAGCTTCCAGTGCAGTCTTAGGGAAACACAGCCAATCGTTTCTTCTTTGTGGGTGGTTTTCTCTGGCATACTGAGCGATTCGGGTGCTCCTCGACTTACAGTGGGGCTACCCTCCCCGCCAATAAGCCCTTCCTACGTCAAAAATGCATCCAATGCCCAGTATACCCATCGTAAAGTTGAAACATCCGAAGTTAAGCTATCATCAGGAGACTGTCCGTATGGGATTGATGTCCAGGATCAGAACTTTTTTCAGGAAAGCTACAGTGGGCACTGATCATATTAAGCCACTAAAAGGCAGTCACTGAAAATCAGGAACATTCGTCCACTCCTTAAATTTTATTTATTGACAGCTCCTGCCACGTGTCGCCCCCTTCACAGCCCTGGGGGTGAGGGATTAACAGAACAGAGAAATCTCAGCCCTAGTGGAGCTTACCTTTCAGTGGGGGAGACAGACAATAGGGAAATAAATATGTTATAAGTCAGATGGAGCTGGAGAGAGGAAGCGGGGAAGAAGGAAATGCGTATGGAGAGTTGGAGTCCCGCGTGGGGTGACTGGAGAGGACTGGAGGTGGTAAAGGGCAAGCCATGCAGACATCTAGGAAAGCTTGGCCAGGAGGGGAGACCAACAAGAGGCAAGACAGGAAGCAGGGCCGTGCCTGGTGTGGGTGCAGAGTGAGTGGAGCAGAGGCCGGGGCTTGGAGTCAAGGCAGGGCAGTAAGTGGAGGAGGATGGACAGTGGGCAGGCCGCTTAGGGGACTTGGACTCTGAGAGAGAGATGCCCATGAACAGAGGAGACTCGTGTTGGACTTGGGCTTTACCGGAACCACTGTGGATGTTCTGCTGAGAATAGCCTGTGGGAATCCACAGAGGGGAAGCAGGGAGACCAATCAAGTGGCCAGCATGGCCTTCCAGGCACGGGGTTGAGGATGGAATGATGAACATGGGGTTGGGTGGTGAGAACCAGTCAGATGTCAGAGACAAGTGCTTCGACAGCACAGCCCCTGGGATTTGCTGATGGAAAGGGTGCAGTGTGAGAGAGAACTGGGGCTTAAGTGGTCTGAGCATGGGGAAGGATGGAGTTTCTGCAGCGAAAGGGCTGGAGAGGCACAGCTGGGTGGGGGCAGGTGCAGCCAACCAGAGGTTCGCTGTCACCACATGGTGCTGTCGCACAGACAGACAGGCCTGGAGCACACAGGGAAGCCAGGGCTGGAGCATCAAGTTGAGGGCACCTAGAGATCATTTCAAGCCAGGAAACTGGCTGAGGTCACCCCAGGAGGGAGGACAGTTGGGGACAGGACCAAGGACAGAGCCCTGTATAGGTGAGGAGGCGGAGGATGAATGGCCTGCGAGATGGGCTCCTGAAGACTCCACCTCCAGGACCCACTGAAGACGGGAGGGAGTGGTTCTCTGTGATGCTGTGTGGTGAGTATGGAGGACGGATCATTTGATTGTAGCCACTGCGAGGCCATTCCAGAGCAGTGGCTGTGGAATGGACTAGGCTCACAGGTTTGCAGAGGGCTCCGGGGAGAGTGGCAGGAGAGGAACTGGAGGCAGTGAATACCTACTTCCTTGTTGAGAAGAAGAGCAGAAAAATGGGGCTGCAGTCTCCTTTTCAAAATGTAGATTTAGCCAATCTGCCCAGGAAGGCACTTGAAAAACCAAGTTAATGACCAGATCTCTTTTATATGTTAACTTAAAAACCCCACAGTATATAAATGTGGAAAAAGAGGAACTTTATTTCTTATAAAGGGTTACAGTGGCAAGGTGGCCATGCCCCAGGCCAGGATGGGAGACGGGCTGTTAGAAGGAGGAGGGTGTGGCAGGAGCTCTGACTGAGCAGGTTGGGTAAACACACATCGTCGACAGGCTCTAGGAGGAGCTGTGGATACGCACGAAGGGGATCCTGACACGTGCATATTACGTCACACAGGACCCAATCTCACTTTGGAGCGGGGACACTCAACAGTTGAATATATTACGACTGTAATCCCAGCACTTTGGGAGCCCACAGTGGGCAGATGACCTGAGGTCAGGAGTTCGAGCTTAGCCTGGCCAACATGGGGAAACCCCATCTCTACTAAAAACACAGAAAGTAGCCTGGCGTGGTCATGCGTGTCTAGTCCTAGCTACTCGGGAGGCTGAGGCAGGAGAATTGGTTGAACCTGGGAGGCAGAGGTTGCAATGAGCCGAGATTGCTCCATTACACTCCACCCTGGGCAACAGAGCGAGACTCTGTCTCAAAAAAAAAAATTTAATTAATTAAAAATACATTAAAAAATAAACAAATAACGACTAGGCCCTGTACTTGAGGAGGTCTTTTCAGGACAGGAATGCATGCACATGTGCAGCCTCTGTAAACTCGCCAGAACTAGTCCAAGGTCAGTGGTCTCTGTCCAGGAGAAAGTTACAGTCTGTGTCCAGTGAAAGCCGTAGTTACGGCTGGTGGGGCAGGGCTGGGGCTCACTTGGGCTGTGGAGCTGCGGTTGCTTCAGTCTGTGTCCAGTGAAAGCCGTAGTTACGGCGGGTGGGGCAGGGCTGGGGCTCACTTAGAGGCTGTGGTCTGTGTCCAGTGAAAGCCGTAG
>PVKV010025411.1:0-29716 GCA_004027835.1 Alouatta palliata | reverse complement strand
AGCCTCCCGAGTAGCTGGGACTACAGGCACGTGCCACCATGCCCAGCTATTTTTTTGTAATTTTAGAAGAGACGGGGTTTCACCATGTTGACCAGGATGGTCTCGATCTCATGACCTCGTGATCCACCCGCCTCGGCCTCCCAAAGTGCTGGGATTACAGGCGTGAGCCACCGCGCCCGGCTCAAAAATAATTTTCATGGGATCTCTTGATTAAATCAACTGACTATTAAAAAAAAAAAAAAAGACGACTGATCTCTTGCTCTATATTAGGTAAAAAAACTTTCCACCTACCCATGATTCACTTGACACTGAATTCCTACATTTCTTTACTCCAAATTCCAATTATTTTATGTTAAGAAAATTGAAGAACTGTGTTAACAGCTATATTTTATTTCCCCAAGTCTATACAAGGGATCTATATCTTGCTATACAATTCCAGACAGGCTTCTATGAGGAGGGGTTTGATTTTGTTTGGGGTTTTTTGCATCCAAAATTTCACTATTGCAGTGACCACAGTGTTAGAAAATGGCTCCTGAGCTGGAAACAGAACAGATTTCAAAAAATTTATAATCATTTCAAGAACACATCTTTCCCTATTTTATCCTACAAAGACAATATTTTATTCAGGAACCGCAAACTGTCAACTTCTCAGTATACTTAAAATCCCACTTAGATCTGTATTGTAAACAGTATAGTATTTCACTACCACATCAATAAATACAATTCTCAAAAGAATCATTTTTGTGTTTGATTCACATTTGTTCTGCATATGCCAATGAACCTAAGGTATTTGTAATGTTAAACTCTTAAAATCTTTAGCTTACAAAAGGGTCAAGCAATCCAAAAACAGCAAAAGGTCTATCCCATGTAGACAAGTATGGACAAAATCTAAAATAAGGAATCACAGCAAAAACTGGTATAATAGTCTGTTGTACTAATCCACCTCACTCTCTCCTTATATCAATGCTCATTTTTTTTTACAGTGAGTATAAAGGATTGGCTATTAAAACACGGTCTACTAACAGGAAGTACTATCCTAATGTTTTAAAACCATGATTTACCTCATCAAAAAGCTGACAAAGAAAAATAAAGCCATTGGTAATTTAACAATCTTAAATACAGTGAACAAAAAATACTTACTGTACATATTTCTAGTGACATCTGTAGATGAGTATTAAGAAAGCATTATCCTTTCTCAGCCTTAGGAAAATTAGTCTTTTCTATTCTCTTTAATTAATAAGGACAGTATAGAAATAAAACACTTTCTAATGGCACAGATAAAAAATTATCTGTTGAGTGTCATCAGAATTTTGCTCAGAAGCAGAATACAAAAATTATGCTCATTTAACGTCTCCTGACAAAACTTGGTCTCCACCAATGCATTTGATTATTAATTGTCCTATCAGAAAATATTTTCAATTATAACTATGGCAACATCGAGAGAGCATTTATTCTGTAATTATTTAGTCTACACAGAAGAGAGTGTGATTTAGCTCATTTTCTGTAAAATCTTATTAATGGAGTCCAATTCCAGGTAAAATGAGGTAAGCATATTGAAAATTCTCTGAATAGTTACAAAATGTTGACAGAAGTCTTGGAGCAGCTATTTTAAGACTCTGAAAAAGTAAATCATAGCAGATAGATTGAGGAAGAAGACCAGAAGTTGAAGTATTACAAAACTGGCACTAAGTTAACCTTTTCTTTATCCTTCTAGTGCCTCCTAGTCTGGACTCAATGTACCAGAGACTTGGAAGTAGGCAAAGAAACTCCAAGACCAGTCCTCTAGTTCTGGCTCAAGGAGCAGAAAAGGAACATCTAATGCACAGAGAAAATAAAGAAATGCCCCTTTTTCTCTTTCTTTTATCCATCTCACCATAGCCCAGTAGCAATCACTAAGAAAAAGTAGCACTGGTCACTAAAGAGATCCCACAGGAGCTTAAACTCTAAGGGAAGGAAACCTCTCCCCACTCAGTGGAGCTATGGGGCCAAGAGAGTGCAGCCAAATCCCAGTTACTTTTTTTCTCTCTGTCTTCCCAGAGCTTAGCTTGGGATGAAAGGGCAATTGGGGAAGTCCACACCAAAGTGAAATAACAAAAGACTCACTTTTCTAGCCAGAAAACAAAAAAGAAAAGGACCAGAAAACTGAAAATCAGTGGTACATACAGATTACCAAGAAAAAAAAAACTAAATTGTCCTTATTCACAGATAACATAATTATCCATGCTGAATATACCAAGGAATCTCAAAAAAAAAAAAAAACTACAAAAAATAAGTAAATATGACAAAGCTTGTACAATATAGGACCAATATCAATATCATAAATATCAATAATACTTCTATAAACTGGGAATAAATAATTTAAAACCAAAAAAATTTTAATATCATTTGTAACAGCTCAAAAAAATGAAATAATCGATATAAATCTAACAAAACATATACATGATTTAGATAATAAAAACTACAAAATGCTAATTGACAAAGTCAAAAAAGACTTAAATGAATGAAGAGATATACCATGTTCAGTAATTGGAAGAGCCAACATAATAAAGATGTCAATACTGCACAAATTGAGCCACAGATTCAATGCAATTTCAAGTAAAATCTCAGCAGGAATGTGTATAGATATAAACAAACTGATTCTAGAATTTATGTAGAGAAGCAAAGAAGCCAGAATGTAAAAGACAATTATTAAAAAGAAGAGTAAATTAAATTAAATTTTAAGATTTATTTTAAAGTTACAGTAATCATGACACTGTCCTACTGAGAAAGGGATAGACACCAGTGATACTAATAGACATCAGCAGAACAGAACTGACATTCCAAAAATAGATTCACACTAATATAGCCAGTTGATTTTTGACAAAACTGCAAAGCAATTCAACAGAGAAATAATAGTCTATTAATTAAATGGTGTTGGAACAACTCAGAAAGACAGAAACTGGAGAAAGGAGAAAGGGGAGAAAGAAAAAAGAAAGGAAGGAAGGGGGGAAGGGAAGAAGGAAAGGAAGGGAAAAGAGAGGAGGGAGCGGGGAGGGAGAAAAGGAAGAGAGGAAGTTGGGAAAAGAGAGAAAGATGAGAAAAAACCTTGAACTAAATCGTATACCTCACACAAAAATCAACTGAAAATTGCTCATAGATCTAATTGTAAAAATCTGCATTTGGAAGAAAATCTTCATGGCCTAGCATGAGACATACAGTTCTTAGATATGACACCAAAATCATGATCCACTTTCTAAAAATTAATAAGTTGTACTTCATCAATATTAAATGTTTTGTTCTACAAAAGACACTGTTAAAAAGCAAACTACTGAGTGGAAGAAGATCCCTGCAAATCACATGTCTGGCAAAAGACTTGTATCCAGAATACATGAACAACTCCCACAATTCAAAAGTAAGAAACAACCCAATTTAAAAATGGGAAAAATGTTTGAATAGACACTTCACCAAAGAGTAAAACTGAATGTAAAATGAACACATGAAAATAAGCTCAAGATCATTAAGCATTATAGAAATGTAAATTTAAACCACAATAACATATATGTATATAAAACCTAGGGGAAAAAGCTAACAATACCAAGTGCTGGGTGAGGACACAGAGCAACTGGAATGCTCAGACATTGCTGGTGGAAACGCAAAATGGCCCAGCCATTCTGAAAAACAGTTTAGCCATTTCTTTTTTTTTTTTCTTTTCATTTTTCTTTTTGAGATGGATCTCACTCTGTCGCCAGGCTAGAGTGGAGTCGCACCATCTCGGCTCAGTGCAACCTCAGACTTCCTGATTCAAGCAATTCTCTTGCCTCAGCCTCCTGAGTAGCTGAGATTACAGGCATGTACCACCATGCCCAGCTCATTTTTGTATTTTTATTAGAGAAAGGGTTTCACCATGTTGGCCAGGATGGTCTCGATCTCCCGACCTCATGATTTGCCTGCCTCAGCCTCCCAGAGTGCTGGAATTACAGGTGCAAGCCACCATGCCTGGCCTGCCATTTCTTAAAAAGTAAAACATTCACCTACCCTATGACCCAGCAATCTCATTCCATAGTATTTACCCTAGAGAAACAGAAACATATGTTCACATAAAAACTCACACGCAATTGTTTATAGTGGCTCTATTAACTGGAAACAAACCAAATGCCAATCAACAGCCAATTCTATAAACAACTCGTAGTACATCCTTACAGTGAAGTAATACTCAACAATAAAAGTGAATAAACTATTGACACACACAGTAATTTGGATTGATATCAGAGGTATTCTGGTGAATGAAAGAAGCTAGTCTCAAAAGTGTACATATGTATGATATATATCACATTCTCAAGGAGACAAAACTATAGTGACAGAGAACAGATAAGTTATTTTCAGGGTGTAGTGATTGGGAAAAACATTTGACTATAAAGGAAAAACATAGGAAGTTTTAGAAATTGGTAGAATATATATATAGCTAGAAAACCCTAGCTATGAAGTGCTTTCTTGAAGAAACTTGAAAATTACAAAATGCTTCTAAATAATATACGAGTCAAAGAGAAGTCTCAAGAGAAATTTAAAAATATTTTGAAATAAATGAAAATGAAACCACAACTTGTAAGATGCAGTAAAAGCTATACTTACAAAGAAATTTAAAGCTGTTTGATTCCAAATGCATTACATTTTGGATAAGACAAAACTATGGAAACAGTAAAAAGATTAGTGGTTGTCAGGGACTGGGAAAGGGAAGGGGAAGGATAAATAGGTGGAATGCATAGGACTTTTAGGGCAGTAAAACTATTACATAATATAGCAACGGTATACACCATTATATATTTCTTAAAAGCTACAGAATATACAATGCAAAAGGTAAACCCTAATGTAAGCTATAGCTGTAGTTAATAATAATGCATCAATATTGGCTCATCAATTGTAAAAAAAAAAAAAAAAAAAGTATCATACTAATGCATGATGTTAATAACAGGGGAAACTGCCTCAGGGTGAAGGTGAAGGAGTATTTGAGAACTCTGTACTTTCCATTCAACTTTTCCATAAACTTAACCATTGTAAAAAATAAAGTCAACCAAGAACAGTAGCTCAAAGCTGTAATCTAAATACTCTCGGAGACAAGGCAGGAGAATGGTTGGAAATCAGCAGTTTGAAACCACCCTGGGCAACATACCAAGATCCCATTTCCACAACATAATTTTTTAAAATTAGCCAGGCGTAAAGAACAAGATGACTGACTACACACAGCAAAGAAGTGCTGCTGCTCCCACTGAGAAACACCAAAATATTGAGTAAACCAGCATACTTCAAAGAGCTCTTCAGAGGGAAAACACTGAGAGTTAATAGAGAGGCAATGAAGACACTGAGGCTGAAGAGCGGGGAAGCTAGGATCACTGCATGAACTTGCTGAAAGCCAGCACTAGCTTCCAGCCTTGAATGGCTCTTAGGGAAGTGGGGGAGTGACATGATGGTGGGATGGCCCACTCCTGCCACAAAACTCTGGGATCCCAGCTGCAAGAGATCTCATGACCCCCCAAAGACAGTTAAATTGACAGGGGGATCTGCCTGGAGAACAGGCAGAGACATAACCCCAACCTCCACAGAGCCCAGAAAGTTTTGTGCACAGAGCAGCTGCAGCAAAATGTGGTCATAGGCACTCATCCTTCAAGGCTATCCATCTTTTTGAGTAGCTCTAGCCCCAGCTGATCACTGAGCCAAGAGACAGCAGGCCTGTCTTTCCCATAGGACTGAAGTACATCTATTCTGCAGTCCCCCTGCTCACCAGCCCTTTGAAAGGTCCCAGTTTGGCCACTTCCACAGGAGTGTGTGCACCTCATAGCCTCTACTGTGCAGCCTCAGTGCTATGCTGGCAGCCCTGCCTGAGTGCTTTCCCAATGGCCTGAGAGCACTTTGGATTCACTGGTACAGCCAGTGCCCATCCCAGAGGGGCCAAAGGATGGAGCTGTGAGCCCAGTCCCAACACTCCAGAGTTGTAGCATGCAGCTTGAAAGTGTGAAGCTAAGATCTGCAGCCCATGCTTGAGCAGAAGAGGAGCCCCTGCTCTGAGAATACTGAAGAGGGTTGGGATGTGGGTTCATGGGCTGGCACAAGAATGGGGCATCCCTCCCTCTGGAGGGCCAGTCTGGGAAGAGTATAGCCTGTTTGTCAGCCACAGCCTCTGACCAAAGGAGCACCATGGCCCAGAACACCCAACAAATGAAACACAGGTGCAGTGCCACTCATGGAAGGGGGCTTTCCTAAGGCCCAGGAGTGAATCTGGTTAGGGAGTCATCTCTCTCCCACACATGCCACAGAACACTGTTGCTAACAGGCTGAAATACAAAAGAGCTGTGTGGCTAAAAGCCTACCTGCCAGCCATTACACAAACATGCTATTTACTGGATTACAGCCAAAATTACAGCACCAAAAATATTCTGGCAGTACATATTGCCTGTAAAAACCAGGGCGTGAATCTATAAAGACCCCATACAGAGTCTTGGCCCTCTGAATGCACCTAGAAGTGAAGCCAATTTACTATACTCAACAGAATCTGGATGGCAAGATAGCTCACTGAGATTCAGAAAAAGGCTGAAACCCAATCCAAGGAATCCAAGGTATTCAGTAAAACAACCCAAGAGTTGAGAACTAAACTTCTGAAAATGAAACATTAACAACAAGAATTTCAAAGTACAGTTGGAAGTATTAATAGCAGAACAGACCAGGGTGAGTAAAGAACCTAAGAGTTTGAAGACTAGTTCTCTGCAACAACTCAGACAAAAATAAAGAAAAAAAAATGTTTAATGGACAAAAACTCCAAGAAATATGAGATTATGTAAAGAATTCAAATCTATGACTCATTGGCATTCCTGAGAGAGAACAGAGAGTAAGCAACTTGGAAAAAATATTTGAAGATATACGTCATGAAAAATTCCCCAACTCATTCAAGAGGCTGACATGCAAATTCAAGAAATGTAGAGAACCCCTGAGAGATACTATACAAGATGATGATGCCCAAGGCACAGTCATCAGATCCACCAAGGTCAATATAAAAAAAATTTTTAAAGCAGCTACAGAGAAGGGTGAAGTCACTTATAAAGGACACACCATTAGGGAAGCAGCAGAGCTCTCAGAAGAAACTTCATAAGCCAAAAGAGATTGGAGGCCTATTTTCAGTGTCCAAGAAATTCCAACTAGGAATCTGACATCCCACCAAACTAAGCCTCATAAGCAGAGAAGTAAAATCCTTTTCAGGCAAGCAAACACTAAAGGAATTCATTACCACTAGACCAGCCTTAAAAGAGACATTTAACAAAGCACTAAACACAGAAATGAAAGAATTACACATACCCGCTGCCACAAAAACACACCTAAGTACATAGCCCACAGACTCTTTAAAGCAACTACACAATCAAGTCATAAACAACCAGCTAATAACAGTAACAGCAACAAAACCTTACATATCAATACTAACCTTGAATATAAACAGTCTAAATGCCCCACTTAAAAGGCAAAGAGTGGCAAGGTGAATAAAAAGAAAAGACCCAATTATCTGCTCTCTTGAAGAGACTCATTTCACATGTAACAACATTCATGGATTCAAAGTAAAGGAATGGAGAAAGATCTATTATGCAAAAGAGCAGGGATTGCTATTCTTATATCAGATAAACCAGATGTAAACCAACAACAGGCAAGAAGGTCAAAGATGGGTATTACATAATAATAACAATGAGCTCAATTCAACAAGACCTAACTATCCTAACTATATACACACTCCACACTGAAGCACCCAGATACATAAAACAAGTTCTGTTGGAAGCCTTGAACACCCTACTGACAGTGTTACACAGATCATTGAGATGGAAAACTAACAAAAAAACTCTGGACTTAAACTTGACACTTAACGAACTGGACCTAATAGACATCTACAGAACACCACCTAATAACCACACTTTCTTCTCATATGTACATGGAATATATTCTAAGATCAACCACATGCTTGGTCATATAGTATGTCTCAATAAATTTTTTTAAAAAAGAAATCATACCACACACACTCTCAGATCACGTAACTATAACAAGAGGAGGATGCACATTCTCACCACTCCTATTCAATATAGTGCTAGAAGTCTTAGCCAGAAAAATCAAGGAAGAAAAAGAAACAAAAGGCATCTAAAAAGGAAAAAAAGAAGTCAAACTATTTGTCTCCACTGACTACATGATTATATACTTAGAAAACCCTAAAGACTCCACCAAAAGGCTCCTGGAAGTGATAAAGGACATCAGTAAAGGATACAAAAATCAATGGACAAAAATGAGTAGCATTTCAACACACCAATTACAATACAGCTGAGAATCAAATCAAGAATACAATCCCATTTATAATACACACGCACACACACACACACACACACACACACACACAAAGAGAGAGAGAGAGAGAGAGAAATGCCTAAGTATACATCTAACAAAAGAGGAGAAAGATTTCTATAGGGAGAGCTACAAAACACCACTGAAAGAAATTAGAGATGACACAAACAAATGGAAAAACATTTCATGCTCATATTTAATAGATTAGAAGAATCAATATTGTTAACATGACAATACTGCCCAAAGCAATTTACAGATTCAGCACTATTCCTATCAAACTACTAACATCAAATAATTATAAAACTCTATTCTAAAATTCATATGGAGCCAAAAAAAGAGCCTCAATAGCCAAAGCAATCATAAGCAAAACAACAAAGCTAGAAGAATCATACTATCTGCCTTCAAACTATACTATAAGACTACAGTAATCAAAACAGCATGGTACTGATACAAAAACAGACACACAGACCAATAGAACAGAATAGAAAACCCAGAAATAAAGCCACACACCTATAGCCATCTGATTTTTGAAAAACTCAACAAAAAGAGCAATAGGGAAAAGACTCCCTGTTCAATAAATGGTATTGGGATAACTGGCTACCCATATGAATATAAACAGTCTAAATGCCCCACTTAAAAAGCACAGAGTGGCACCCCACTTTCCTTTTTAGATGCCACTCTGCTGAAACTGGACCCCTACCTTTCACCACATACAAAAATTAACTCAAGATGGATTAAAGAATTATATGTAAGACCTCAAACTACAAAATTCTAGAAGAAATCCTGGGAAATACCTTTCCTGATATTGGCCTTGGCAAAGAATTTATGGCTAAGTCCTCAAAAGCAATTGCAACGAAGATAAAAATTAACAAGTGTGACCTATTTATACTAAAGAGCTTCTGCACAGCAAAAGAAATTATCAATAAAAAGCAACCTACAGAATGGGAGAAAATATTCACCAACTACGTGTCCAACAAAGGTCTAATATCCAGAATCTATAATGAACTTAAATCAATAAGCAAAAAAGCAATAACCCCAGTAAAAGTGGGCAAAGGACATGAACAGACTTCTCAAAAGAAGACATACAAGTGGCCATCAAACATATGATCATTACAGAAATCCAAATTACACAACATCTCACATATCAATACTAACCTTGAATATAAACAGTCTAAATCAAAACCACAATGAGATACCACCACACATTAGTCAGAATGGCTCTTGTTAAGAAGTTGAAAAATAACAGATGTTGGTGACTCTGCAGAAAAATGGGGACACTTATACACTATAGGGTAAAATGTAAATTAGTCTAGCCACTATGGAGAACAGTTGAGATATTTCTCAAAGAACCAAGAGTTGAACTACCGTTTGACCAAGCAATCCCATTACTGAGTATATACCTAAAGAAAAATAATTTGTTCTACCAAAAAAAAAAAAAAAATGCATTCCATATCTTCATTGCAGAGCTAGTCACAATAGCAGAAACATGGAATCAGCCCAGGTGCCCATCAACAGTAGACTAGATAAAGAAAATGTGGTACATATACACCATGGAATGCTATGCAGCCACAACAAAGAACAAAATTATATCTTTTGCAGCATTATGGACACAGCTAGAAGCCATTATCCCAAGTAAACTAATGCAAAAACAGAAAACCAACCACTGTATGTTTTCACTTGTAAGTGGGAGCTAAACACTGGGTACACTCAGACATAAAGATGGGAACAACAGACACTGGGGACTACTAGAGGGGAGAGAGAATGATAGGGGCAAGAGCTGAAAAACTACCTGTTGGGTATTATGCTCACTACCAGGGTGACATTCAGTTACACCCCAAATCTTAGAATCACATAATATACTTTTGTAATAAACCTGCACATATACCCCCTAATTCTAAAATGAAAGACGAAAAAAAAATTTGCTGGGTGTGCTGATGTGCACTTGTGGTCCTAGCTACTTGCGAATCTGAAGCAGGTGAATCATTTGAGCCCAGACATTTGAGTCTACAGTGAGTTGTGATCCCAATACTGCATTCTAGCCTGGGTGACACAGCAAGACCTTATATCCAAAAATATAATATTATTTATTAAAATAAATTCTATTAGTTTAAAGAAAGAAACAAAAAAGAAACTCATTACTCAAATATGAAAAAATAGTCATAAATCCTAGGAATATTGTTCACCAGTATCTCCACACTTGATCTTAGCCAAAAGGCCGAGAGGCGATCACCAGTATCTCAAGATCAAGACAACAGCAAAAAGTTCTAATCACTGCAAGTGGCGAAGAAATTTTCACAATGCTCACAAATGGGAGGTTCACTGCCAAGTTTTCCTTACCCAATATTGAATTAGTCATAGAAATCTAAGAAAGATGATTCACAAAAAAAAAAAATACAGGAGGAAAAAACAAAGTAGATAAGTGATTCTGATTTATGAAGTGGAAGGTGGAGGTACCATTTTCATAGTCTTTTTTTTTTTTTTTTTACATGCTTCAGAGCTCAAAAAAAGTGAGAAATTAACACTAAAATAAACATATCATTACCATCAATATCACCAACTACTTGAATGTACATCTATAAAATCATAGAAACACCAAATCAAACAGTATCCTTTCCTAATGATTCATAAAATGTTAAAACCTGATTCCATAATCCACCATAGGTTATTTTTAAAGAGGAGAAACAGAGATGAAACATGCTATCACACCTTAAACTAGGGATCTCTATACAGTCTGTGTGTTGGAGGAAGGCATGTGTTGAGAAACGTGTGGAAGACTTTTTTATCACAATAATTAGCAGGGTTGCCAGGCACTATTGGCAGTAGATAGAGCCAGGGATGCTAGACAACCTGAAATATGTGGGATAGTCCTATAAAAGGAAGAAATATCCCACATCACTCTCAACTATCTGATGTCCCAGTGGGCATTCATGTAAGCAAGAAGAAAATATCTTGAATTAGTTACCTGAACCTATAACTTAATGCTAGTATTCATGAAATACATGTTTTGCACAGCTTTCATATGCACTGAACTTTCAGAAATGTAATAGTCATATAAATTAAGGGGAAACTGTATTTTGTAGTTTGTTCAGAACTCTATAAAAAGTTCCTCAGTAACTTAGAAAATTAAACACCACTTGTAATGCTGCTTATGGCATTTAAATTGCAAATAGAGCATGCTGGTATGAGTTTGTACTTTAGCACACAAGGTGTCTGTTAACAAGTATCCAACTATTTCACTATGCTGTCAATATTTCATTATGTCTTCAAGCATATACAGATAAAATATATAGTATTTTGTTATAAATTATTTTCATTTTATTTCTGGTTTATACTATGTTTAGGTTATCATATTATTTTTTAATTGTATCATATTATTAATAGCTATAAGTTTAATTATTTCAAGACTGTAAAAAGGGCATAATAAAATATTCTTTATAAAAAGGCAGTATTAGGTTTGACAGAATCGAACCAATAAGTTAGATTATATGATTTCTCCCCTGAAATTCTACAATACTTTCTCAATTAGGTCCCTTTTTGTTTAATCAGGCCTAGATACTGCTTACCCTTACCAGTAAGCCTTCCTAAAAGATAACTTTGATCATGCCCCTCTGCTATTCACAAATATTTGATAGGGCTAACAGTAAAAAGCCCAAATCCTCAAAATGACATTTAAGGTTCTGTGGTATGATGCTATTATTTGCCCAACAATCTTTCTTTTAAGGAACTTCCTCTACCTCTCTCAGTGAAAACTTTCTTCATTATGAAAGAACCTGGAACACCTCTACCTTCTGGTTCTTCTGCTTCTTTACTCAATACTATTCTTAATCTCTTTTGCTGGCTACTCTTTTCCTCATCCTCCCAATGTTGGAGAGTTTCTGTGCTCAGTCCTTGGAGTCTTTCTTCTCTACTGACACTTATTTTCTATGTGATTCCACCCAGTTTCTAAGATGAATCCCAGAATTATACTAGCAGCTTAGGCCTCTCCCGGGAACCTCAGATTCATAAATTCAATCCAGTCACCCTACTGAACATTTCTACTTGGATGTCTTAGAGCTATCTCAAACTTAACATGTACAAAATCAAATTCTAAGACTTGGAACTATGAAACTACTAGAAGAAAACATTGGGGAAATGCTTCAGAACATTGGATGGACAAAGACTTTTTGTGCAGGACCTCAAAAACATAGGCAACAAAAGCAAAAATAGACAAACAGGATTACATTAAGCTAAAAAGCTTTAGCACAGCAAAAGAAATAATCAACAAGATGAGGGAACAACCCACAGAATGAAAGAAAATATTTGCAGACCATACATTTGACAAGAGACTAATAACCAGAATACATAAGGAGCTCAAACAACTCAATAGCAAAAAAAAAAAAAAAAAAAAAAAAAACCTTATTTAAAAATGGGCAAAAGATCTGAAGAGATACGTTTTTCAAAAGAAGACACATGAATGGGCAATGGGTATATGAAAAAGGGTCTGGCCAGGCATGCTGGCTCACACCTGTAATCCTAGCACTCTGGGAGCCTGAGGCAAGTGGATCACCTGAGGTCAGGAGTTTGAGACCAGTCACCAAATGGTGAAACCCTGTCTCTACTAAAAATAATAAATAATTCACCAGGCATGGTGGTGGGTGCCTGTAATCCCAGCTACTCAGGAGGCTGAGGCAGAAGAATCGCTTGAACCCACGAGTTGGAGGTTGCAGGGAGCCGATATTATGTCATTGCATTCCAGCCTGGGAAACAAGAGCGAAACAACGGTTCAAAAAAAAAAAAAGGAAGGAAGGGAAGGAGGGAGGGAGGGAGGGAGGGGAAAGACTCAAAATCACTAATCATCAAGGAGGGAGGGAGGGGAAAGGCTCAAAATCACTAATCATCAAAGAAATGCAAATCAAAACCACAATATCTCACCCCAATCAGAATGACTTTTATCAAAAAGACAGGGAGGCCAGGCGCAGTGGCTCACGCCTGTAATCCCAGCACTCTGGGAGGCCGAGGCGGGCGGATCACCTGAGGTTGGGAGTTCAAGACCAGCCTGACCAACATGGTGAAACCCCATCTTAAAAAAATAAAAAATAAAAATAAAAATAAAAGACAGGGAATAGCAGGATGCTGGCAAGGATATGGAGAAAGGGGAACCTTCATATATTGTTGGTGGGAATGTAAATAAGTACAGTCATAACAGAGAACTGTATGGAAGTTCCTCAAAAAAACTAAGAACAAAACTACCATATGAGCCAGCAACTCGACTGAGTACATATCAAAAAAAAAAAATGAAATAAACATACAAAAGAGATATCTACACTCCCATTCTCATGTTTATTGCAGCACTATTCACAACAGATAAAACATGGAATCCACCTACATATCCATCAATGGATAAACAGATAATGTGGTATGTATACACAATGGAATACTACTCAGCCATAAGAGAATGAAATCCTGTCATATTCAGCAACATAGATAGAACCATTACATTAAGTGAAATGAGCCAAGCACTAAAAGACAAATATCACATGTTCTCACTAATAAGTGAGAGCCTGAAAAGTGGATCTCATGAAGATGGAGAGTACACTGATGGTTACCAGAGGCTGGGATAGGCTGGGAGATGGTAGTGAAGAGAGTACTAATTGATACAAACATACACTTAGAGGAAATAAGACCTGATGTTCAATAGATCAATAGAGTGACTACAGTAAACAATCAATTGTACATTTTGAAATACCTAGAAGAGAATAACTGGAATGTTTGTAGCATAAAGAAAAGATAAATATTTAAGGAGATGGATATCTCAATTACTCTGATTTGATTATATGAATGTATCAAATTATCACATGTACTCTGAAAGCATGTGCATATAACATGTATCAATAAAAAAATTCATTAAAAAACAATTAAAATAGCAATAAAACCATAAATAATAATATTTTTTAAATCCTCCAATGGTTTCCTTGTCACTCAAAGACAAATCTTTACATTGACTCTCAAGGCCTGCATCAGTATTTACCAAGCCTGGATACATATTACAATCAGCTGGGAAACTTTCAAAATATACACTATTGCCCAGGTTCCAGCCTCAATAATTCAGATTCACCTGGTCTAGAGTGTAGGGTATTGGTATTTACTGAATGAAAGGATATGACTGTCAATAACCTGCGCAGTCTTTCCCGACACAGGGATGCCTACAACTCTGCCTAGCCAGAGTACCCCATTCCTCTGGTCTTGTTTAAGATTGAGCATACAATTCAAGCTGAGTTATATTCTGGGCTTTTGATGAAGTTATCTAGTAAAGTATATGGTTAATGTTTGACATTGTGTAAGCCCAGAGTTGCTGAAGGCCATCTTATCACCCTTTATTGTCAAAATTTCCTCAACAATAAAGTCTTCACAAAGAAAAGCAGATTATTTAGCACACTAGATCCATGTGTGTTTAAAGGCAGATCCATTCCTGGAACTTTCAATTATGTGTGCCAGTAAATTCCTTTTCTCCTTTTTTTTTTTTGACAAGCTAATTTAAGATAGGTTTCTATCACTGTAAAGAAAATAATTCCTATCATAATTATAAACATGTATTAATTTTTAAATTCCTAAGATTAGTGTTTTACCGCCATCAGCCCTCAGTTGGATAGTAAGACCCATAGTAGAAAGAATATTCTCTTCACACTTGTATCTATCACATTAATAGTACAGTGTCTGACAAATGGCAGATACTGAAACATTTATCTATCAACCAAAGGAGTTTTGAGTTTTTTTTAATATTTAAAACTTCCCTTCATTTAGAAATAACACTGAAGAAGGATATTTGCTTTTGCAGAAAGGATGGATTCTATGACTTCAAAGGTTTCTGTCACCACTTTGATTTTATGAGAATCTATAATCTCTTTGTATCAGTGAGTTTCACCGGGAAGTTTCAGCTATCTCACTTCTTATCTCCCCAGTTTGATCCTTTCAATTTCCACCAATCAAGCATACTCCCAATCTCATTTCAAGGACATCATCCTTCTGAGATTTCTCTCAAGTCTTGCTCTAAGATTAAGAAGGTTCTACCTTCTACAGATGATCAGATTCCCCATCTTCTTATAGAAAGTATTTTGTTAATTAACAGTCTTGGAACCAGTGCTATCTGAACATTCAGTGTCCTTCACTTTTCACATTTAGGTCCACAAACATTAACATAATATGCATTTCTATATATTCTCATTTACTATACTCCTTTATGTCTATTGAATGGTAATAAATCATATACCTAATAAATCAGGTACCTTTCACTACCACTGACTGAAAAACAACATTATTTATCTGTTTAAATTACAAAGACCCAAAGAATAGACACTGTCAATGTAACTAAGTTGTGCAATGCACAATAATACATGTGTGTAACAATGATGTTTAAATGCTTTCTAAATATATTACTTTTCATATTTTTGGGCTAATACCAAACTCTGATGCATAAACCCTCTACAAAATCAGGTTGATGTGTTTCTTTATATACCACTCCAAACAAGCACTACTAAAATATCCTGCTCCACTATTATTTGTACAGATATACAGGGTTTCCTGATAAATGCTATATGATGAAGGAACATAAACTAACTGGTTTTTCTAATGCTGTACTGACTTTTATGTTTAGAATTCTGTAAGACAAAATTGCCATAGTTGACTAAAAAATTATAAGATCTCTCCTAATATAAAGAGAACATTTAAATATTCTATTAGTCTGATAGCATTAAACAGAATCTTCTGAACAATTCACCTCTTTACAGCTCATAAGATCCCCTAAGGCAGTTTCAAGCAGCTAAATGCCTTAAATTGGCATGTCGAACATCAGGATTAGAAAACACAGGCCAGACACTATAGTACATGCCTGTAATCTCAGCACTTTGGGAGGCCGAGGCAGAGCAAATCACTTGAGCCCAGGAGTTTGAGACGAGCCTGGGAAACACGGCAAAATCCTGTCTCTACAAAAAATACAAAAATTAACCAGGCACAGTGGCATGTGCCCGTAGTCTTAGCTACTCAAGAGGCTAAATGGGGAGGATCACTCGAGCCTGGGAGGTTGAGGCTGCAGTGAGCCAAGATCACACCACTGCACTTTAGCCTGGGTGACAAAGTGTGATCATGTCTCAAAAAAGTTTTTTTTTAAAGGGGGGAGAAAAAACAATGTAGAAAACACAAAGTTTTCTATTTATCCTCGATCTTCAGCTCAGTATACTTATGTGGTGCTTTCCTCTATGTTCTATTAATACATCCCTGGCACTTGAATCAAGCTATACTACCTCTGTAGTAGAAGTTTTTTTTTAAGCTAAACATACAGACACCCCTTCAGTAACTTTTTCCAAAAATGTTCTCATTGAATAGAAGATAGACTCCAGAAAACAGCCCTTATGAAGGGATATGGCATGAACAGACCAGGCTCTGAACCAATATGTGTACATTTCATTCTAGTTTAAAAAAAAAAAAAGTAGGATTTCAATTTTTGAGATGGGAAAAAAATCAGTTTTACTTATGATAAGCCATTCTTAGTCTTTAGAGAATGCCCCGGCTATTTTCTGTCTCTCAGCTCGGAACTTCAACCTTTCAAATGATTTTTTAAAAAGGTTCAAACACTACAAAGCATCTGATTTAGTGAAAAGCACTTTAAATACCTCTCCAAGTACTCCCCACAGGATCAAAATGTCATAGAAATGTTGTAAACACTATCAGTCATGTTCCAGAGAACAATTTAAACAAACATTGTTTTGCTCTTTTGTCTGGAAAAGTAATTTCTAAAGTGAAGAGTTCAAAACTTTTAGCCCCATATACTATGCAGTTAAGAAAAAAAAAAAATACATCTTTTAAGCATCAGAAGCAGAGTACACAATAGGCTTTGTCTTGTTAAACAAAAGAACATGCTTTTCTTTTCAATCATTTCCAGCTGTATGATCTGGCCTTCACAGAATCAGAAATTAACAGCATATGGCATCTGGCTACCTGCACAGACCACATATAAAATTTGAAATCTTCAATAAGATTAACGAGTCTAGTGGTTGAAAGTGGAGGGAAAACCAATGAACACCATTTCTTATACAGAGGCAGTAACTCTAACCAAAGAGGGCAAGAAAAATCGTCCCTACCTAATCAGATGTCAACTATATTCCTGTGAAGTGACTCGTATCACAAGATCTTTATACCTCCTAGGCAACTTGTAAAAGATACTACCACTGACTACATAACTGTTTTGACTTTCAAACAAGAAAGGAATTCTACCAAAAACCCCCAGAACAAAAAAGCTCTGGGCTAATCCACCTTATGAGAAATACATGAGAGTGATGCTTTGGACCCAAACAAGCCAGAAAGAAGAAAAACACAAACAACTATCATTCTCATCATAAATAAATTCCACTAAATCTTAGTAGCAGAATGTCTTTAGTCTTTTTACATAGAATCTTAGTCTAAGATTCAGCCATACAGCCCAAATTTTTAATTTGAGTTTCACCTGGCATAGCATAAGCCCTAGAACTTGCTTCCTATAGTTGTTCAGAGATGGGGGGAGTGAGTGTAGGACAGTAAAGAGTAAGTATCAGGGAGCACAATGGCTTACATCTGTAATCTCAGCACTTCAGGAGGCCAAGGCAGGCAGATCCCTTGAGCCCAGGAGTTTAAGACCACCCTGGGCAACATAGTGAAATACCATCTCTATTTTTATATTTAAAAAAAAAAAAAAAAAGGAAAAAGGGATAATAAGTATCAGCAAACTTAGAAGAAATATCTGCTCAAAACAGTCAAGACTGATCCCTTCCTTTTCCTCCCCAACTATTTCCTCTGCAGCTTCAGACATCCAACACCTTCAAGTCTACTCTTCACACTTTTAATCCTGTTTCATCTGGACCCTCTCCAAAACACTCTGAGTTGAGCTTCAGTGGGCCTAGAAGTCAAACAGTGCTACATTCTTTGACAGTTTACTTTATAACTGCTAGGACAGAAAAAAAAAATACAATTTATTCACAAATATCATCAGAGGTGGGCTTGCTTAAAGCAATTTCACCAACAAAGTTTAATTCTGCCTTCAAGTCTTTGGATTTCATAAAAGAGTACTCAACAGTGCCTAACATGAAGACGGAGTAGAAAATCCAAACACATTTAGAAGCAGAATTGAAATCTCTTAAAGACATACAACTCAGAAAATACAAAATTAAAAGATGAGCAATCCATGAGGAAGTTAACAACTTTATCATTTTTAAGACATGCATGGTCTAAGGACAATCAACCACTAGAATACCTAAATCAAAGACTCTTTTAGTGACAATAGAGGATTGCTAGATTCCAGTAGGACTATCTAGATTTAATTTTTAAAAAATACTTAAATAAAAACATGTTTTCCCTCTCAGATTCTCCCTCTCTCCACAGTTCTCACCAGGACCCCGACAGCCTGACACCATCAATGTACTGCACACCGAGGCACTAGGTCAACTGCAGGAAATTATCTATCCCAGCTGTTAATGTTTTATCTTCATCTGAAATTTCAGAAATGCAAATGCGATGCACCAACAGCTGTTCACGCTTTCAACGTTTTCTTGCAAAGCAGGTCATGAAATGCGGCTTGCTAAACATTTGTAACACAGTTACCAATTTCTGTTCCAAGGCCTATAAATACTCCTGCCACTAGTGTACAATGTGATTTCACTGCCCAGTAGTAAGAGTGTGGCTGGAGGTCCACCAGGAAGGAAGTATGCCTGCTTATTAAGGAATTGGAGCAGGCTGGGCGCAGTGGCTCTTGCCTATAATCCCAACACTTTAGGAGGTCAAGATGGGCGATCACTTGAGGCCAAGAGTTGTAGGCCTCGTGGCCAACATGGCGAAACCCCATCTCTACTAAAATTACATAAATTAGCCGGGTATGCTTGCACAAAACTGTAGTCTCAGCTACTGGGAAGCCTGAGGCTGAGGCACAAGAATCACCTGAGCCCAGGAGGCAAAGGTTGCTGTCAGCCAAAATCGTGCCACTGCACTCCAGCCTGGCGACAGAGCAAGACTCTGTCTCCAATGACAACAAAAAAGGAACTGGAGCAGACTGATAGATAGATATGTTTAAATCAGAACACAGATACACTAACGTGTGCATGCACACATCAAACTGGTAAGCAATATAAATTCTCAGTATGTGCACTTAATTAGAATTTGTGAGGACCAATTGTTTTGTTATCTACTAGGATTTCATAAGACACAAAAAATAATATTTCAAGATACAATCAATCCCTCTCCTCTAAAGTAAACATACTAATAGGGTAACTCTTAAAATTATTCCACGTTATCCAACACTTTGAAATCCTAATGAAAGTTATAGATCCTTTCCCCAGAAATACATACAGATACACATATCTTGCATATAATTTCTTTTCTTTCTTTCTTTCTTTCTTTCTTTCTTTTCTGAGATGGAATCTGGCTCTGTCACCCAGACTGGAGTGCAATGGCATGAGCTCGGCTCACTGCAACCTCTGCCTCCTGGATTCAAGCAATTCTCCTGCCTGAGCCTCCCAAGTAGTTGGGATTACAGGCACGTGCCAGCACACCTGGCTAATTTTTGTATTTTTTAGTAGAGACAGGGTTTCGCCATGTTGGCCAGGCTGGTCTTGAACTCCTGACCTCAAGCAATCCACTTGCCTCAGCCTCCCAAAATGCTGGGATTACAGGCGTGAGCCAATGCACCCAGCCTATCTTGCATATAATTTCAAGGGTTAATAGACCTCCTGAACCCTTTGAATGGGCCCCAGATGAGGAACCCCAGTTTAAAAATAATATATTTAAAGGTAAATACCAAAGAAATCCGAGTTTCTTAGTTGTAATCTGTCAAGATTATGTTTTTTGGAAGTATAATTTCATTAAGAAATGGAAGGAAGTTTGGCAGAAAGAATAACATTTCTGATTTAAAAACTGGTAATTCCATGAGATTTCACTGATGGCATAAAGGTGTAAAATGAATTGTGAGGAGGTAACAGAAAAAGTAAAGTGTGTATTCTTAATTGGAGAAAATATTCTCTGAAGAAGAGAGAAAAGAGAAACTGTAAAACTGTTAAATCTTAGAAGCTGATGGAAATGGCAACAAAAGATTTCAAATGAGAAATGGAATATAAACAATGCTTGGCTGGAAACAATGATTCTGGTAGTACTAGCAACGGTGACCAGCCAAGGGAAGACTGCACAGATTAGAGATTAAGAGCACAGACTCTGGACAAATGAACCTGGATTGACACCCAGACCTAAGCAAATATTTTTCTTTTTGGATACGATTTATAGATTTAATAAGAATATGATGTAAATATGAATTCCTGATTTTCATAATGTGATTATATAAGCGAATGCTTTTTTCCCCTGAAGATGTCATTATGTCTATAACTAACTCTAAAATTGTTTAGAAAAAAATTTATGGAAATAAAAGAAGAAAGCAAATACAGAAAAAATGCTAACGTCTGGGGAATCCAGATAAAGTGTATATGGACTTGTTTGTGCTACTTCTGCAAGTTTTCTGTAAGTTTGCTATTATTTCAAGAAAAGGATTCTAAAAAATCATAGGCTCTGATGTGTGGCTGCCTAGGTTCAAATCCTGGCTCTGCCACTTACTAGCTATGTAACCTCTCTTTGCCTATTTTCTTATTTGTAAAATTGCGACAATAAAAGTATTAGCTCAAATTGTTGTAAAGAATAAAATGATAATCAGAGACTTAATGTAAAGCATTTAGAACAGTGCCTAACAGATAAGAAGCACTCTGATCTGGCCTGGCCTCGTGGCTCACTTTGAGGGGTCAATGTGGGTGGATCACCTGAGGTTAGGAGTTTGACACCAACCTGGCCAACATGGTAAAACACCGTCTCTAGGGGAAAAAAAAGACAGAAGCAAGCAAACTTAATGGGAGAAGTTATGGTTCTTTAGTTAGAGTATTATCACTCTTCAGTGTGGACTCCCAGCCTCCAGGCTGGACCTCCTTTAACCTATCTTCTGAATGCTGTCAAGGAATCTTCAACCTTCATACACACACCCATTTACATACAACTCTGATAAGTTTATGCCTTCTTAAAATCTTCAATGTTAGCTTTAACGATAAAATTCCAATGTCTTTAATTTAGTATATAAAGTCTATCATGATCTAGTTGCAGCATACTCCTTTGTTCTCATCTTTCAACACACGTCCATAAATATACCCTTCACTCAGACCTCAAATAACTACTTGTCCAAGCCTTGAAATAGAATATCCTCTCTACCTAGAATAGAATTTCACCCTTATTTATCTAGCCAACTCATATTCACCCTCAAGATTTATCACAGCCTGATGCAGATGCTGCTGTGAGCACACCAAAACTCTATATGCATGCCTCCAATACGGTATCATAATATAAGCACTGATTTGTCTGTTATGTTTATTAGGTTCTAAGTCTTAGATGGTAAGAGTCTTACACGTCTTTTAAGGCTCTGAATCCCAATACAAAACCTGATACAATTACTGTTGCAATTGTTTTGTGTTGGGATTCAGAGCCTTAAAAGACAATTGTAAAGTAATAACAATTACTGTTAGGTGAATGAATCTCTTGACAAAAAAGCAATAGTGTATACCAGCTTAGCCATACCCTGACTTAGTCCTAAAAGTCCAGTATATGTGTACACATAGAATAATCTATTGAGTAACAAATGAAAGCGTTTGTCAAATACAGAGGACTATACACTTGAGTCAACTCTATACTTAAGGAAGTATATAAAATGTTAGCCATGTACATTTTAATCATAAAAAAAAAAAAAAAAAAACTAGCTCAGTGACTCAACAGTTCAGAAAAAGTAGATGGCAGTATACTTGGTAACAAAGGAGATTCCCCTGAACCAATGTTCATGGATTTCCTAAAAGACAATAACCACAACAATAGTGTAGTATTGATTTATTAAAAACAATATAAATAACTTAAAATGCTTTTGCTGCCAGAGGCATACACCATTTAAAATGACAACTCTTCTACTAAGTCCCTTCTCTCCACTAGCCAAGAAAGAGAAGTAAGGCCTAATTTTAGTTCATACAGTTATTTTTAAGCAGAGTCTCTTAAAAAAAAAAAAAAAAAAAAAGAGCTAATACAATCTGTCTGAGAAGGGTTTAAATCGTGCTGTTTACAATGGCTGGTTAATTCCTAGAACCAAAATCTTGACCAGAGTTCCCTTTCCCATCATGAGGCGGGCAAAACACATGGCCAAATAAAAAAGGTGCTAGAAAAAGGCCCTTGAGCTATATTAAACACAATGAAAATAACGTTCAAAATTAGTATCTTTACCAGCTGGAAACACAATGGTTCCAACCATTTGCTCATTCTCCCTAAGATTTCTTTTTCACAAATGGATAGACTGACTATTTTTACAATTCAAGAAACAAAATCCCAGGAGTTGAGGATCACAATTTAAACCAGATAAAATACAGATAGTAGTAATATAAAAAGTCCACACACTCCAAGACATATTTTATCAGTTCCCTTTTTATATTCTCTACCTCCTTCTCTTCTTTTTACCTTTTTTTAATTGTCATTCCTTCTGTAAGAAAACTCACTAAGAAGCTTCTTGAAAGAGAACATGTTTGAAATGAATTTTGAATGGAGTGATGATAGGCTGACATAAACCATCAGAGTGACCATAAAGGGATAAGAAGAAATTACTCAAGAAAAACAGAACTATTCATTCAATCAATAATTTAAAAAGATGTAAGTTGCCTAGTGACAAATTTACTGAGTATTGATATTTAAACTGATTTGCCTCTGACTTTTTATAAACAGAGCTGAAAAGAAAATCAGAAGGAGAAAATTCCTCTTGATTCTATATGCAAAGTATGAAGGTTAAGAAACTATTTCATGGTATTTTATATACTAGACCTCCAAATCCTATTGTGGGATTTCAGGTAAACACTGGATGATATATACCCTCTATAATTATTACTGCTTTCAATGAACCACTATAAAAGTTCTCATGTAATTCCAGGGTTCTGTGGAACAACATTTAAAAGCCACAGCAAAAGTTGTCTATTCCTAACTCCAACTAGTTTGCTATACTTCTTAGAATATCAAATTCTATCAACATTTGACAATCTTGCTACCCAGGTTTACCAACAAAGGAACAGCAATAATGTCATATTAAGCCTCACTTAAAGAGTTTTTACACAAACTACCATATACTCCCAGTACTCTCCACTAAGAAAAATACTTACTTTGAAAGCTTTTAGCATCTGATTCAGTTTCACTGGATTATGAGTTCCTAGAAGGCAGAGCTATGTCTTCTTCATTGTGGATTCTCCTCCTTCCTGACTCTCCCCACTCAGAACTTTACACACAGCAGATGCTCAAAAAGTGGTTTTTTTAAAAAATGAGAAAAATTCCAATGTCCACTAATAGAAGAATAGTTAAATTGTAGTAGTTACATAATAAACTTTTTTAAATTATTTGGTAGATTTATACTTATGGACATTAAATATGTCTAAGAGGTGAATGGAATGGCTATAATTTGTATGCCTAGTTCAAGCCCATTTTTGCAAATATTTATATATATATATATATATATATATATACATGAATGTATAGATAAATAATTCTCATTTACACATAAGCAAAAACCTAAACCTTTTCCAACAAAATGCTAACAGTGGCAATCTGTGGGCAGTGGGATTTTGAGTGATGCTTACACTCCTGTTAATATACACCTTTATATAATATTTTTTTTTAAATTTAAGTAATGAATAGTGGTTCCTCCCATAGATATCAAAACAATAAAGACGTTTTCAAATTCGGGGGAAATCAAGTAAATTGAACTTCCTAAGCCAATTATTATTCTTCTTTTCCCCAGTTCTCTGAAGAGACTTCGCCCAGCTGAATCTCTCAGGTTGTTGCTCCTTTGTCATTTGCTTTATCATTCCACCTTTTCATCCTTCTTTTCTTTGTGCTTTCTTCACTCATTGCTTCACTCATGTCCCAAAATAGGGCAGATAATTCACTATCTAGGCCATTGCAATTTATTTATTTTTTATTTTTTATTTATTTATTATTATTTTTTTTTTTTGAGACAGAGTCTCGCTCTGTCACCCAGGCTGGAGTACAGTGGCACAGTCTCAGCTCACTGCAACCTCTGCCTCCTGGGTTCCAGCAATTCTCCTGCCTCAGCCTCCCAAGTTGCTGGGATTACAGGCGCCTGCCACCATGCCCAGGTAATTTTTGTATTTTTAGTAGACACAGGGTTTCACTATGTTGGCCAGGCTGGTCTTGAACTCCTGATCTCAAGTAATCTGCCCATCTCAGCACCCCAAAGCCTCTGGGATTAAAGGCATGAGCCACCACACTGGACTGCAATTTATTTTTATATCCCTTTCATCTCTTATTCCTCATATCCCAGACTAAACCAAAAATAAATGAATGTTGACCACCATGAGTTAATACTACACACCCACCAGAATAATTAAAATTTAAAAGATTGACAATAAATAATGTTGGCCAGGAAGTACAGCAATTGAAGAAACAAAAAAATGGTAGAACTACTTTGCAAAAAGGTTTGGCAGTATCATAAAATTCTGATCCAGAATTCTACTGCTAGGTATATTTACCCAAGAGAAATGAAACATATATCCACAAAAAATCCTTGTATAAGGTTGTTCATAGCAGCTTTATTCATAATAGCCCAAAACTGAAACATCCCAGGATAATGAATAAATTGTTAAATTCATATAAGAGAAAAAACTAATTAATGAAATGAACTACTGAAACATAACAATATAGAAACATCTCGAAATTATCATGCTGAATGAAAGAAGTTTTATATAAAAGAGTACATACTGTATGATTCCATTTATATGAAGTTCTACAATAGACAAACTAATCTATAGTGGAAAAAAATCAGAACAATGGTTGCCCATGGGGAGGTGAGGGGAGTGGGCTGAGTGGAAAGGGACATGAGAAAAGTTTCTGGGATGATGGGAATGCTATATATCTATTCAGATAGGGCTTTAGGTTCAGCATTTGTCAAAAACTTGCTTCAGATTTGCGTAGATCTGAGGTATTTAAAACTTACCTCAAAAGAAAAAAAAATCAAATATTGACCTCTAACTAATATTATGTATCCTGAAGTGTTTAGAGGTCAAGTGTACTTATGTCTCAAACTTACTTTAAAATGCATAAAAAGATGTGATCGGTTGATAGATAATAGATGGATATATAAAAAAACAAGTTATAAGAGGTTGATCATATTAACAGAATTTAGGTGGTAAATGGTTGTTGACTATACAATTCTCTCAACTTTTCTGTATGTCTGAAATTTTTAAAAATGAAACAAGAAAAAAAAGTAAACTTTGATCTCCAAGTCAAATTACTTTTTGCTCAGTCTCCAGAGACAGTCAGTCACATTTTGTGGCAAGAAAAGTCAATTTCTCTCTACTTAGACCTGTAGGCAGGCACATTCTGTGTGCTACTTAGCAGTGGGGTCAAAAGTGATAAATTAGTAAGTTTGCCCAGAGGGAAGATTGGTCCCACGGGATGAGCCAAAAAGGATACTCACTGATGCAAAGCAATCAGAGTGACTATACTACTACTGGCTGTAACAGCACCTTTGGTAACTGTTTTTTTGGTTTTTTTTGTTTGTTTGTTTTGTTTTTTTAATCCAAAAAACCAATAGCACTTTCAACCAGTGCTAGATCCCCTTTAGGGGAGTCTGCCACTACCACCCAAATATTCACTAACATTCTTAGGCAGCTTTTCTACTCTAAGTACAACCAGAAGTACCTTCTAACAAAAACACACACAGCTTTGAATTGTAACATGGGACAGATTTATGGAATATGGAAGACATTAAAGTACTTGCTTTCTCTCTGAAAATAAAGATTGCAGACTCATAAACAATGCATAAAAGGCATTTCAGCAGCTTAATCCATGCAGGACATGTTTTGCTTTTTGAGACAATCAGGAAAAATTGGGTACAGGAAGCTATAAACAACAAGAATTTGGCTTAAGAAGGAGAACAGAATAAATGTTTTTTATGGAAATCACTTAACATTTTTTAAAGGGGTTTATTTATATGTGACAAAGCCTACAAGACAGAACTTGTATATAAGTAGCAGCTCTTACAATACATCTAACAGTGACTGACTTCTCATGATAGTGGCACCAAGCAGGACCAGTCTGTCAGCATTTCCATCAACAACTACATTTGCTGAGCTTAATAATTTCCTTTATTTTCCAATTTTCTCCAGACAGAGGAATCCACTTAGCTGGTTCTCAGCATTCAGGTTCAGCCAAGAGTTATTCGACTTTTAATTTCCATTGTACACGAAGTCTGAAGTTTGGTAAAGTGGATTTCCTTAGGTAGGCTCAGTCTTTTAAGTCCAAGGAATGAAAGAAGCATGATAGGAAAACCACCCACAGAATTTTGTAACTTAACAAACACGCCACATACAAAATTTACTGAGTTAACAAGGTTTAAGATGGAATAAAACAAACAGTACCATGGAGTAGAAATAGGGAGATACTGTCTTAGAGAAAAATTACTATTTTCAACAGATAATTTAGAATGTACAAGTATGATCTGATATTCCTAAAAGCAAAACAACTTATGAATAAGGTACAGATTTTTGCTACAGGGTAGTATGTGAAAAGTTCCAGGTTTCAGAGATAAAGAGTTCATGTTCTGTTTTGAGACTTCTGTATAACCATAAGCAAGATACTGAATTCTTTATTTACCTCATCAATAAAGTTAACCAAACTTTCTAAATTATTACTGTTCAAAGACTTAAACTTCTCATATAAGCAATAATAAGTATTATTGCTAAGTCTTATTCCCTCTGACTACAAAAGAAGAAGCCCAGTATAATACATATAAATAGCACTTATATTCCAAATGATATTCAATATATCCTACACAAATAAGGAGTACATATCCCATATATACTAAAATCATAAAACATTCGGTTCTTCCCCAACTTCCCAACTTCACTCCTATGTTTTTCTTACTTTATAGTATTTTATGGATAGTCTGGTAAGAAATAATTGCTTGAAGTATTTTTCCTCAGATGCTCACAAATATATAAATTGTTAATGACTGGGGCATATATGCAACCTAACATTTTCTTCAATACTCTTGACTCCACAGCCTTATTTTTTATTTTTATTTTTATTTTGAGACTGAGTTTCACTCTTTTTGCCCAGGCTGGAGTGCAATGACACAGTCTTGGCTCACTGCAACCTTTGCTTCCTGGGTTCAAGCAATTCTCCTGCCTCAGCCTCCTCAGTAGCTGGGATGACAGGCACCCGCCACCACGCCCAACTAATTTTTTGTATTTTTCAGTAGAGATGGGGTTTCACCACGTTGGCCAGGCTGGTCTTGAACTCCTGACCTCAGGTGATCCACCCGCCTTGGCCTCCCAAACTGCTGGGATTACAGGTGTGAGCCACTGTGCCCGGTCAGCCTTATTTTATTTTTATGTTTCCTTTGGTGAACACTAACTTCTGTGACTTCAAGTTAAAGATGGCAGATCAAACATATGCACTAAGCTCACCTGCCTCCTCAAAACTCAACTAAAACAAAATTAAACAGCTTTTTTTCTAAAGGCAAAACCCAACAAAACCAATGGGTACAGAAGAAAAACCAACAGCAACAAAAATTTTGCAAGTTAGTCCAGTGTGGTAAGGAGACAAAGTGAGTAGTGGAGAAATCCAAAAGGCAGCTTAATTGTATCACACTGCTAACACTGGGTATCTCTGGAAGGAAAGGCAGAAAATGAAGCTTATAGGGGTTTAGCTGCAAGTCTGCTTAAGAAGAGGTTAGACCCTGAGATCACCTTTCTTACTTCATGTAGCTAAACAACTGTCCCTCTCTTACTACAGCAAAAAGCTGGAGATTTACTCTTTATATATAGTAAAATAAAGCATCACCTGACTGGCACAGCTATAACAATTGTGAAGAAGGATACCATTCTGAAAACAGGGGATTAAGCATGAGAACTTACATAGTGCATGCTGATAACCCCAATCTTCCTGCTCCCCTCCCCCTGCCACACACACACTTACACTTCTTAAAATGCTGGCATGCAAGAAAAATTCTAGAATCTCATTGTTGGGGTACTTTTACCAGCCCCCCCGCGCCAAAAAATCACCAAAAGATACTGACAAAGGACCCACTCCCACCCCGCCAAGGTAACTGTCCATCCAGATCACTCTAGAGGTAAGGGGAAGGAATGAGAGAGTAACTTCCATAGGAGTTGAAGTTAAGTGGCTATATCAGTATGCTATGTCTTGGATCCATTAGAAACTCACATTTATTGCTGAGCATGTACAGAAATAGGGTCCAGACTTTTCATTACTCTGACTGCTGTCTTAGTTTAAGTTACCCAGAAGGAGGACCCGAAAGAAGGATTTCAGTCCAAGGAATTTATTTAGGCGAGGACCCCAGAAAGGACAAGTCGAGACATGAGGAAGTGAGACATGGAAAAACAGTCAATAAAGGATATGTTAACAAGAAAGTTAGGTTGACTAAACTTATTTCCGTGGGGAATTCAGAAATGGCACAGAATACCTGCCTCAGAGCTGTTCTATACCATCCTCCTTCTGGTGGGCAAGGAAGCTGAAGTATTTATATACCAACTTCCATGAGTTATGAGCTGAGGGTTACTGGGCCAGGGGCAGGGGGCAGCAGGCAGAAAGAGAGAAGAGGTAGTATTAATTCCCCATTTGTGGCTTCCAGAGAAAGCCCTTTGGCAAAGAGATGCAGGTGCCAGCAACTGAAGGTTCAGTCAGCATGCACTGAAGGTAAGAACTAAAAGGATATGAATAGGGCACTAACAGCATCTGCTACATCCACCATGATAACTGAACTAATTTGTGTCACTATGTTATTCAATGTAAAAATCACTCTTATAGGTTTACTCTTGAATTCCTCCTTGTCTTTAAGAAAGCTAATACCTAGTAGTAAATGACAGGGGTCCAAACATTATTAAGCACTTTTACCAAATTATCTATGCACAGCTGTACAACCTTTTAGTTAATGGTACTAACCTGATCACTCTGCATTATAGTTAAATATTAATCATCTCCTTTTTACCAATGAGAAAATGAGCCCAAAGCAATAAAGTGATGTATCAGGTCCAAAAAGAAAACTGAGGTTAAAAATAAAAACTAAACTCATGACTACCATTTTAAACTTTCTTTTTTTTTTTTTTTTTTTTTGAGATGGAGTTTCGCTCTTGTTATCCAGGCTGGAGTACAATGGCGCGATCTCGGCTCACCGCAACCTCCGCCTCCTGGGTTCAAGCAATTCTCCTGCCTCAGCCTCCCGAGTAGCTGGGACTACAGGCACGTGCCACCATGCCCAGCTAATTTTTGTATTTTTAGTAGAGACGGGGTTTCA
>PVKV010025410.1:6578-29821 GCA_004027835.1 Alouatta palliata | reverse complement strand
GGGGAGTTGGGGAGGGATAGCATGGGGAGAAATAACAGATACAGGTGATGGGGAGGAAGGCAGCAAATCACACTGCCATGTGTGTACCTATGTAACAATCTTGCATGTTCTTCACATGTACCCCCAAACCTAAAATGCAATAAAAAGTATATATATTAAAAAAAATAAATAAATAAAATAGTTTAAAGATAGCAATGATTCAGTAGCCTGACTCTGTAAGAGGAAGGTAGACTTTAGCACATAAAATCCTTACCATGTGTTCAATGTCTCCCTGAAAAAGAAAAGACTAAGCCATTGAATGAAATTGCTGTGGTGAATAGCAATCTCTCTCATTAGCTCAGATATTAGAAGAGTATATACAAAAATTGGCAAAGGTCTCTATAAGGATAAGTATCAGTCTGGTAAGAATTGTAAAAAAGCAAATGCCTGAAATTAACTAAGCTTGCATAAATGAATAGTGAATGAATAAAAAAACAAGTACTAAAAGCATAGAGGAAACGTCTTAAAGGTCCAGAAAAATAAGTAGAAGGAGGAAAAAAGGGTATGTTCACAGTCTAGACAAATGGCAAACATTAAAATGACAGGTGTTTAGACCAAGGCAAATTACTTCCTAGAGACTGAAAAACACAGAGTTCTAATCACAGAAATACTGCTGGTAATTTTTGAGCAACACTGAAAATGAAACAGGGATCAAGAGGCTTTAAATAAATTTTGTCATGATTTTTTCTAACTGATACAACATATGAGCAGGTAGTTTGTGAATAGTGAAAACAGAAATAGATTATCCAGTATGGGTTATGAATAACTTTCATACTTTGAAATTTATTTTACTATTCATTTATCTTTTTATTCAACATTTAAAAAGTAATTTATCAACATTTAAAAAGTAATTTCTACATGCAAGGACTACGCTTGGTATTTTTTCAAAAGGAACATTTGCAAACAAAGAACATGAGCTGGATGGAGAACAGTTAGTGAATTTAAAACTGTTTGCATAACCATATCCAAAGAAAATCTAATTAATTGATGTCAGTTTGACTCTATTGTTCAACATGTTTGCTATGTTTATTACCATTTTTGATCAATTTCTAAGAGCATCATATTTTGAAGTTTTCAAATCCTGAGAAGAAGAGAATTCTGGCAGAAAGAATTTAATTTGACTTACAATGTTAAATAATGTATGACAAATGACATTAATTAAAGTCGATCTGAATAAAAAACTGAAGCTATAATAAAAGCAAATGCCATTGTGTTGTGTTCAATTATCTTAAGTGAATGAAAAATGGGATTGTCATTTTCTAATAGCTGTTAAAGAAAGGGAAACCAGGCCAGTTACAGAAGCATTTTAGGTAAGACATAGTGCTTGTTCAACACAAGTGACAGTTCTTCTTAGTATCAGAATAAGAATGAATAATATTCTCCAAAATAACACATAACACAATTGCGATTTTTGTAATAAAATGCAAAATCATGTCCATATGCTGCAATAATGGAAAAAACTCAACAATGGAAGATATAAATGTCATAGTAAACCTTTACATCTAAGTTCAAAACATCAGTCATGTAGGTATATAAAGTGAAGATCTGGCTTAATAGCAAATAATATGAAAAAGACAGAGACTTCAGTTTATTAAGTAGGAGGTGGTTACGCAGAAGCTATTTTTATAACTACAAATGTTATCTTATGTGATATTAATATGAGAATAATTTCCGTATTAAAATAGATAACAGAAAGTCTTCTCGTTTGACTATAGTTGCAAAAGTTGACAACCGTCTCTTTTTTCTCCTGAAAATTTACGCAAAAGCAACAAGGAGGATGACAAAAAAATAATACAAAACATAAATTCCATTTTCACAAAAACTGGAATAATGTAATCAGCAGACTCTCCAAGAAACACAAGGACTAGTAAAAGTACAGAGTGGTGAAAAAGCCTATGACAGCAGATCTTAGACATACCACAAAAATATACTTTCTAAAGGTGAAGCACTCATCTTCAGAGTGAAATGTGTAGTAAAACCCATTTCCTTTTATTGCAGCAATCTATGCAGGAGCTAAAGAGAGCAAGGTGGTGGTATAAACCTCCTTGGCCCTGATTTGGCTCAGAGAAGCTGAGGATGTGGAGCTACACAGAGAATCTCATAAGTGAGTCATGGCTATGGGAAGCAGTCTTTTTGTTACCATTTAGACATAGTTGGCTAAGGAAAATCCAACTTATTTTAAAGTGAGTAACAAATACGAAATTCCTATGGCACAAATATAAAAATACTATGAAAGATATAGAAAAAAGGCAAAAATTTTCAATGTATGAATCACATACATATGGAAAATGTTGCCATTGAACAGATGAAAATTATGATGATATATTTTACCATTAATTAAAACAATAGCAACAAAAACACAACTTCATATATTGAAAAAGTAAAAAATACAAATGCAAAAACTGAATAGTGAAAGATTAAATTAAAGCTGCAAACTCAGAAAAGAAGAAAATAAACTTGTCACGAAAGTGAAAATCAAATTTGAAGGATTTCAGGACTATAAGAAATATATAAGATAAAAATGAGAAAAACAAATAAAATAAAATTGAAATAAAGAAAGCCTTAAAAAGGATAGTAAAGCATATTCCTATTCTTATTCTGATACTAAGAAGAACTGTCACTTGTGTTGAACAAGCACTATGTCTTACATAAAATGCATATTTACATAGCATAAAATAAGGGAATAGAAAAACGTTAATTGTTAACATTTTTTCTTTTTTGCCTTTTTTTGTCTTTTTTTTTTTTTTGTCCCTTTTCATTTTCTAATGGTGACCTATCAAATTTTAACAAACATTTTAGCTATGTATTCTTACTGAAAAAAATGCAAGGATTTAATATGCTCTAAAAGTATTCCTTCAAATCACCTCTTCCATGTCCTTTTCTATTATTGTCTGTTATTTTAATTCCATCATTTATGTAGAGATTTTTCTTCCCTCCCATCACCCGACCCTTCTTTGTCTGTGCATTTTGCCTAGAGCTGCCAGTCTGTAACTAAGTCTTACTTATTTATCATCTATTTATTTATTTATTTATTTATTTATTTTTTGTCTTGGGGCCTTTGAAGATATCACAGTTCTAGTTCTCAAGCAAAGAAGCAGCTTGGCTCATGTCCTGATCTGTGGGGGCTTTGTCTAATAAACCTCCTCTTTCCAGCCTCCCTCCCCTTGCCATCCAAACACTCAGGTTTATAAGAACTGTGACCCCATCTATTAACATAGTTTTTCCTAGCCTCCTTTCTTGAGGAGACAGTCTGACCCTAGCCTTAAATTTCATGTGGTAGACCTGGCTTCTGTATCCTTCCAGAAGTGGAGTAAATTTGGTTGCCATTACCCAGAAACTCTCAAATTTATAGACTACTTCAGATCTAAGTCTAAAGACCAACAGGTTTGTAGCTTCAATCATCACTTAAACATATGTTTCAGTTTTGTTTCTGTTCTACAGAAATGTTTATATCATTTTTAGCATGATTGGGTCTTATTAATTAAAAAAAAACTTCCATTGTCTTGTGCTTGGGTCAAGCAGGGGCCAAAAATTACAAATTTACAATATTATTTTGACTGAATTTCATTAAATCACTTTTATAAATACCTAGTAATATAATAGCTCCAAAAAATACCTGTTACTTACTGAATTTGCTATGCTTCTGTTAATAGTGATAGCACTCTATTTCCACATGATTGTTAGCCAGTTAGATATCCCCTTTGGAGCACCACATTCTTTGCCAAAATGCTTTTTGGAATCATTTTTGACATCTTTTCTTTTCTTTTCTTTTTTTTTTTTTTTTTTTTTTTTTTTTTTTTTTTTTTTTTTTTTTTTTATTGAGACGGAGTTTCACTTTGTTACCCAGGCTGGAGTACAATGGCGCCATCTCGGCTCATTGCAACCTCCACCTCCTGGGTTCAAGCAATTCTCCTGCCTCAGCCTCCCGGCTGGGATTACAGGCGTGCGCCACCATGCCCAGCTAATTTTTTGTATTTTTAGTAGAGACAGGGTTTCACCATGTTGACCGGGATGGTCTCGATCTCTTGACCTCGTGATCCACCCCCCTCGGCCTCCCAAAGTGCTGGGATTACAGACGTGAGCCACTGCGCCTGGCCATCTTTTCTTTTTTTAATATAAAATTCATCACCAGGTTCTAGCTCCTTTTTTTTTGGATTTACTGTTGCAACACTTCTACCCATTTCTAGTTTCTCAACACTTCACTCCTGTACTGTACAATAGCCTTCTAAGCATCTGCTTAGTCCAGGACCATCTTTTAAAACAGTGGTTCTCAAATTTTAGTACAATAGCCTTCTAAGCATCTGCTTACTCCAGGACCATCTTTTAAAACAGTGGTTCTCAAATTTTATTGTGTGTTGAAATCACCTGAGGACTTGTTAAAACACAGATTGCTGGCCCCAGCTAGAGCCTCCCTGATCCTATCCCCAGGCTCCCAGTTTGTGGTATAGTAAGTCGGGGACACGACCTGACTATGAATTTCTAAGCAGTTCTCAGGTGATGATGATAATGGTGGTCTGCTGACCACACTTTAAGAACCATTAGTTAAAAACACTGTTGATGTGTTAGCACTCCAGTTCTCAATATCCTTCAGCAGTTTCCTATTGCCAGTAGCATATCTACATTCCGAAGTTTGAGGTCCTCTAATGTTGAACCTCATTCTGCTTGCTGATTCTATTTCCCCAAGTCTGTGGCAGTCTTATAGCTAATTCTTTAACCCACTGTACTTTGTTCGAAAGATCTTACATCAAGCAGTATTTTTTTCATGAAGAGTGGATTCTTTTCTTATCCAGTAACAAACAGCTCATACATGTTTAAGTAGTTGCAGTGTTCTTTTCCTCCACAATATTCTTTATTTTTTTCTATTACAGTCTTGAAGACTTTACTGGATTTACATCACACTTTAACTCTCAGCTCCCTTGGGCTGTATTTAAGACACACAGGGGAGAAAAATATGGAGACAGAGGTAAGAATCCACCATGATTAAGTTACACTGATCCTTTTCCCTAAGCAATGAGTTAGGCTTACTTGCATTTAATAATATGACAGATATGTTTCCTTTTTTTTTTTTTTTTGGTAGTTTTAAAAAATATCTTTGCCTATGCAGCCTGTTTCAATTTTGTGTATAATTTTTCAGATATTTAAGAAGGTTTGTATTTTTAATTTAAGGTTTGACATTATATTTATATTATGTAACTTGGTTTTCCATTTTTCTAGACAATATCTGTTATTTCCCTACTAGCAAAAAAAAAAATAAACTATCACATTGCCTCTTTCTCTCTCATCCTTTGCACATCCTCTTCCATTGATTCTAGTAAAACATTGCCTTTCTTAGTGTTTGCCTTCATATGATAAATATGTTCATACTTCTGTTATTTGGTGTGTCAGATACAATGTATCTCCTTTCACTCCCAGATACTCTATGAGGCAATCAGTACCACTTGCCTTTTTTATTTTCCTGTCTCAAGTTTATTTAATTGCATCACTTCTATATTGTCAGGGCAGATAATATCAACATTCTGCTTAGTAATTCTAATTCCCTACATTGATTTTATTATTAGTTCTATAGTGAAATATTTTCAATGTTCTCTACTAATCAGTTTGTCATAGTTACCCAAGCCATCATTGTTTGGCTGTAACAATATGTTTGTTTGTAACCTTTATCTTTGAAGGATAGCTTAGCTAGATATAAAATTGTTTGCTTATATTTTCTTTACTTAAGTATATTGTAAGTGATGCTTTGGAGAAATATTATGTTAGATTTTTTCCTCTTATAAATAATTTGATTTTTTTAGCCTGACAACATGAAGTTATCTTTTTTTTTTTTATTTTTGAAATCCACTGACTTTACTACACTATATCTCCATATCAATTTTTTTGGTTACTTTTCCCTGGCATGCATCGTGTGTCCTGTAAGTATTTAGATTTAAATCTTCTTTTATTTCATGAAAATTTTCTAGATTTATGACTTTCAATTCTTGTCAGCTTCTATTTTCTTCGCTTCCTTTCTGAGGGTCTCCAACTATGAATTTGTTGGATCTCACTTGGCTGTTTTATATGTAAATACAGATATAAAACCCCTGGGACAATAATATCAGACATATCAGAAGTTAAAAGAAAAAGCACTAATAAAGAAAGTAAAGAAAAATTATAACAAGATAAGGAACAACCACCAAGAAGATATATCAGGTGTAAACTTATATGTACCTAAAAAAAAGCATATAATATATAAAGCAAAATCTGACAGAATTATAAGGAGAAAAGTTTCCAGGCTACCTAAAGAAATTCTACAATCACTGTAAAATAAGACAACTGTCTGACACACTGGCTCACACCTGTAATCCCAGTGCTTTGGGAAACTAAGGCAGGAGGATTGCTTGAGCCCAGAAATTTGAGACTAGCCTGGGCAAGATCTCTACAAAAGATGTAGTGAGACCCCTATCTCTATAAAAACATTTAAAAAATGATCTGGGCATGATGGTCCATACCTGTGGTCCCAGCTACTCAGGAGGCTGTAGTAAGCAGATCACATGAGCCCAGGAGGTCAAGGTTACAGTAAGCCATGATCATGCCACTGCACTCCAGCTTGGGCAACAGAGCAAGATGCTGCCTTGAAAACAAACAAACAAACAAACAAACAAACAAACAAACAAAAAATGAGAGACAACCAACATGAAAGAAAAACAAAGGATATAAACAGAAACAATTTATAGAAGAGAAATCCTAATGGCAAATTAGCATATGAATAAGTGCTCAACCTCTCTAGAAATCAAGGACATGCAAATTAAAACAAAAAGATACATTTCACAGCTATTAGTTTAATATTTTTCTTATGCTAAATGTTAAGATGAGGATCTCTCAGATACTGCTGTTGGGTATGAAAACTGGAACAATCAATTGGAAAACTGTTTGGCTCTATCTATAAAATGTAAAGAAACCTTTATTCTACAAACAGTAATTCTGCTCTTAGGTATTACTGCTTGAATAGCTCTTGTACATAAGCAGAAGTAAACATGTGGCATAACTTGCAATTGAGACTAATTGGAAATAATGCAATTTACCATGTAAAGAGAAATAAATATATAAAATATGCTATAGTCATAATAGCATACTATGCAGAAATTAAAAGCAATAAATTGATATCTAAGTATCAGTATGATTGTTCTTAAAAACAAATGTTAGCTGAAAAGGGGATATTCTAGAATATTCATATAATTACTTAACATTTTAACAAATTCGAAAAAACCACCATACACAAAAAATGTAAAGATATTGACCGTATATACATACAAAAAAAAAAAAAAAGAGACTATGAATATCAAAGACTCAATGCTTGCCTTCAAGAAGGAAGGGTAACCTATAATACTTCAACTTGATTTATAATTTTTTAAAATTTTAAAGCAAATGTGCAAAATGCTAACATTAATTCTGGATAGTGAGTACTTAGTGTTTACCATGTACTTTTTTGTGTGATAAGAACTCTTAACATAAGATTTACCCTTTTACCAAATGTTTGAAGTGCACAAGACCATGCTAACTATAGGAACTATGTTACACAGCAGATCTCCAATGCTTACTTACCTTGTATAACTGAAACTTTATATCCAATAATCATCTTTCCCCATTCTTTCTCCCTAAAGCCCCTGACTACTATCTACTGTCTGTTTCTATGAGTTAGACTATTTTAGATCTCATATAAGTGAAATTCGTCAGTGTTTGCCCTTCTGTGACTATCTTATTTCACTTAGCATAATATCCTCCAGGTTTTCCCATGTTGTTGCGAATGCCAGGATTTCCAACATTTTTAAGCCACAGTGATACTCTCTTGTATGTATACACAACATTTTCTTTATTCATTAATTTCTGAATGGACGTTTAGGTTGTTTCCATATCTTGGCTATTGTGAATAATGCTACAGTTGAACATAGGGTGCACATATCTCTTCAAGATCCTGATTTCACTTCTTATGAACATATATCCACAAGTGGAACTTCTGGATCCTAAGTTACAAAAGACCCCAAATGGGCAAAGCAATTTGAGAAATAAGAACAAGGCTGGAGGCATCACACTTTCTGATTTCAAATATATTATGAAACTACAAAATTAAAACAGTGTGATACTGGCCTAAAAACTGACACACAGACCAGCATAACAAAATAAAAAGTCCAGAAATAAACCCATATATATGCAGTCAACTGATACTTGAGAAGAGTGCCAAAAATGCACAATGGAGAAAGGACAGTCTCTTCAATAAATGATGTGGAGAATACTGAATATGCATGTACAGAAAAATGACTTTAGACCCTTATCTTATACAATACACAAAAATCAACTCAGCATGGATTAAAGACTTAAACGTAAGACCCAAAACTGTAAAACCGCTAGAAGAAAAAATAAGGGAAAAGCTTCTTAACATTGGTCTTGATAATGATTTATGACAGTGAAAACACAGGAAAAAAATGTGAAAATGGACAAGGGGACTGTATTATAAACGTCTTTCACTTTTCTTCTTAAAAAATCTTTTTTTAATTAAAACATATCGCCGGTGTGAGTTTGGTGAAACAGCATCTCTTTTACATTGCTGGCTATATTGTAAATTAGTACCACTGCTTTGAAAGGCTTGGCAAGGACCTTAACTGTTTATATTTTTTGACATAATACTTCTCTTTTGTGAAATTGAACTCACATTTTGGCTTGGATACACTTTATTTTCTGTAAATAAAGAGATAAACTAGATTAAAAATCATATTTTCTATTTTAAAAATTGTTTCATTAGTATCCCTGGGACATATTATTGTGATATCCTATCACTCTCATTCGGTGATTAATAAAATGAAAGTCCAAATATTTTGAAGTAAATTTTACATAGTTAGCATTTGTGTATTGTTCTTCCTTAACTCATAGGTGAACATCAATGCTCCTTACGCTTGTCTTAAACAATAATTAAATGCAATTAAAAACCACAGTAAGACCAAATGCAAAACAATACTGAATGATAATCAAAACTGTTGAGGCTTTTTATGCACAGTTTTGATAACGTGCTCCCAATCTCACTTGACCTCCACGAACCACAGCACGTACTCAACTGCTGTGCAGCTGGGGCCTCTCAACTGTGTTTGTTTTTGTGGTAAATTTAAAATAATTATTATTTATATTAAAACTTTTATTAACCCAAATGACCTGGAACACAGACTTGAGCAGCTAGGGGTTCTTGAGCCACGGTCAGGAAATGATGACCTAGTGAAACCATTATGTGCTTTACGGATGGAAATATTGCCATAAATCCAGAGGAGTTAAAGGACTCACCCAAGCCATACAGCTGATAAGTTGTAGAGCTATATTCCTGCTGAGAGTTCTTTTCGGTTTTAGTGATTTTGAAGAGAAGTCCATATGGACAGGTAAATTTGTTAGAAAAAGAAATATATACATGCCAGCGGTAATGGGAAATGACTTGAGCTCAAAAAGCAAAGATATATAAGCCTTCCTGACTCAAGAACAGGAAGGGAGAAATTGTCTGATATCTCCCTTGCAGTGTGTTCCTTATGGAACTAATACATGATTTACCAAAGGACTCTTTAGGGCCATTCTGCTCAGGCCTGTAATTTGTCAAGGTGTCATTTCAAGCCTAAGGGTAGAGGTAAGCAAGCAGGCCTGCTAGAGTAAGTGAGGACGTCGAAAGCCAGTTTCTTAGTGTGTTTGGCTTTCGTTACTCATGCCCAGATCATTCCAGAAATAAAGAAAAGGCCATTCAAGGAGGCATCACATGGCTGCTTACATGAATATTATACCAATAACAGTCCCTGCTACCCTCAGTGGAAGGGACAGTCTGGGAACTATCGGGATGGGTGATATAGTCTAAAAGTAAGTGCTACTTTTCACTGCTTGTAAGAGATATGGCAACAGTTGTAAACTTTAGGTATTGTTGACAATGACTTAATCATACCCATCATAATGCAGTTTTTTCTTAGTCAAAAACATAATAATAACAATCATTATTTGCTTCTAACTTCTAATTGTCTAAGTTACCCATACAAAGGCATTCTCATCACATTCAAATTCCTTTCTGCTTCCACTTTTTTGTAGCTTGTCAAAGAAATTATACTTAATGCGCTTGCCCCTCTGTTACCTCAAGAGTGTTTCCCATGTGTCCCCTACAACCACCACAGCTACACTATGCATTTAAGATATCATATAAATTCCATTTAGCGTCCTTTTCTACCTTGTTTGCTGGCCTTGTGCTACTGTGCATTCATATTCTTATTTATCTGGATTTTATAATAACCTTGTCCACCTTTCTTCAGCCTCTTCCTTTTCCCTGCCTACTCCCCTTCCCCTAGGCGCTGACAGGGAATGCACTGACTTGCTCACTTCCTTCCTGCTTTTATGGTCTCTTAAGTCAGTCTCACACATCCTCTAACTATTAAAAATGCATGCAATAGCATTTTAAGGCCACGCAGGGCCACACACCACCACCCACGCCAGGTAGTAATGACTTTTAAAATATTATGTTGGCCTTTTTTTTGGATCCTAGCCATTGCTGGACCACATTTTTTCCTCCTGCTATTTACATGTATCTGAGATCTTTTAGCTCAGACTCCTTTATGTTGTATTGGTTGTTATGTTTTTACCCAACTGAATTTCCCAGGACATTTAAAAGAAAAAAAGCTTCTTATCCTCTCAATGTTAAGATGTTACCAAGATTGCCATTTACATCTGTCTCTCTAGCACCACCTCCTGGCAAAAATGACTCCTTAATGGTTGAGAACTGCCAGTCTAGTTCACTGACAGGTCCCCAGAATCCTCGGTACATACAGCAGGTTCTGACACAGAGTAAACATTAATAGACACTGGCTTAATACATGATTATTTTAGTTGTACTGTTGTGTATTCAGTTGTTTTAATAAAAAGATCATATTCTCATATTTCTGAAGACCTTTCTCTATTTTAACTGTTGTCTTCTGCCCCCCGTTTTGTCTTGTTTATTTCACTTGTTATTGCAAGTTGGGTGAGATTAGCTGGAAATACAGTATCAACGTTTATTATACATTTTCATAATTTTTCAACTTTTTATACCTAATTTTCTCTTTTATATCTAAGTTATGTTAAGGTATTCATTTTAAAAATAATTACTGTTTTGTCACCATTTTGTTGATTTGCGTATTCTCATTTATCATTTACATTAATAATGCTTATTGATTTTAATCCCACAAAATAGTTTTTATCTCCTTAGGCAAACATTTTTACCTTTCATCACTTATTTTCTTTCTGGCTAATTTTTGTTTTCTTAGTAGAGATAGAGTTTCACCATGTTGGCCAGGCTGATCTTGAACTCCTGACCTCAAGTGATCCGTTCGCCTCGGCCTCCCAAAGTGCTGGGATTACAGGTGTGAGCCACCACACCCAGCCTGAAGGTCACATTTTGAGGTAATGGGTGTCAGGACTTCAACATATAAATTTTGGGGGAAACAATTTGTGTTACGGTTCCCCAGAGAAACAGAGCAAATAGCCTATGTAAAAATTTATGTTATTTAGGGAAACCTAAAACAAATTGCTTTTCCCAAAACTTGTGTGTGTGTGTGTGTGTGTGTGTGTGTATGTGTGTATGTGTATGTGTATATATATATAAAATAAGCTAAGGAATGTCCAGATAGCTGGTAAAACATTTCTGGTGTGTCTGTTACCTCTGACGATGTTCAGAGAAAAGATTAGCATTTGAATTTATAGAATAAGGCAAAGAAGATTACCTTCACCAATGGGGTGGACATCATCCAATCCCTTGAAGGCTCGAACAAAGAGACAGAAGAAAGGTGAATTCACTCTCCCTGTTTGAGCTGAGACATCTATATTCTTCTGCTCTTGAATATTAGTGCTCTTGCTCTTGGACTCTGACCAGGATTGATATCATTAGCTCTCCTGGTTTTCAGACTTTTAGGCTTGGACTGAATTGCAACACCAGCTTTCCTAGTTCTTTAGCTTGCAGACAACAGATTATGGGACTTTTCAACTTCCGTAATTGTATAAGCCAATTTCTATAATAAATCTCTCTACATGTATGTGTGTGTGTATGTTAATATGTACGTGTGTGTGTGTGTGTGTGTGCGCGTGTGTGTGTCCAGATGCTTCTCAACCTACAATGGGGCTATATACCAATAAACCCATCATAAAACTGAAAATATCATAAGTTAAAAATCCATTTAATACTCCAATGAACTATCATAAAGTTAAGAAATCATAAGTGAAACAATCATAAGTCCAGATGTTCCTTGACTTTATGGTGTTATGTCCCAATAAACGTATCTTAAAGTCAAACAATCATAAGTTGAAACATTGTAACTTGGAGATCATCTGTATATATGTGTGTGTGTGTATATACACATACAATGGGAGATATATATATGTATATATATAAATATCCTATATGTGGGGTAATTTTTATATGTATCTCATATATATAGGGGTATTTCATGTTTGTGTGTGTATATACATATGTGTGTGTGTGTGTGTGTGTGTGTGTGTGTCTGTGTATGTGTATACATGAAATCTCCCATTGGTTCTGTTTCTCTGGGGAACCCTGACTAATACAGGAGATTAGGTCTGAGAGTGAGGGGCAGGGCCTTGTGGACTGCAAGGTATAAGGACTTTGACTTTTATACCTTGAGTCAAAAAAAATCATGGGAGAATTTTGAGCAAAGTACTTTTTAAAAGAATTATTCCAGCTACTGTGTTGAGAATAAAAATAGTAAAATAATAAATTAATAGTAGTCAAGTAGGTGTTGCTATATTACACATACTGGGTCAGGCATATACATATAACTTATTTAACGTATACCAGAGAGGGAGGCAAAAGTGGAAGCAGGGAGACCTGTTGAGGGAATTCTTTTCTTGCTGTTGTTTTATTGATTTACAAAAGTTCCTTAAATATTCTAGGCACCACCTGTTTTTTGGTGGTTATATGGGTTGCAGATATCTTCTCCCAGTCTGTGTTGTTTTACGATTTAAATGTGTCTTTTGTTATTCAGAAGTATAGAATGTTAATGTAGTCAAATTCACCAACCTGTTTTTTTTTTATATATTTTATTTCATTTTATAGACATTTGTACTGGGTCTTCCTGCTCACAGTCCCGCCACATGCAGACTCCTTCTTCACACTTCCTGTGATGTGGCATCTAAACATAAATCTCAATCCTGGTGCTTCTTGTTTAAAACCCTTAGAGAGGTGCCTGTGGCTCTGGGACCCTCATCATGTAGCCTCCTCTACGTCCACCGGCTCTAGGATACTGTGATAACAGCCACATATATGTATAAAAGACATACCTTATTTTATTGTGCTTTGCTATATTATTTTACTTTGCAGATATTTTGCAAATTTAAAGCTTGTGGCAACTCTGTAACAAGCAAGTCTATTAACACCGTTTTTCCAACAGCCTCACTTCATGCTTCTGTGTCCCCATTTTGCTAAATTCTCACAATATTTTAAACTTCTTCCTTATCTACTATGGTGATCTGTAATTACTGAATGTTAGTGTTGTGTTTTAAGAGTTCAACAAACCACACCCATATAAGACTTAAATGTATGTGTGTTCTGGTTGCTCCAACGAGTAGCTGTTCTCTGTCTCTCTCCCTCTCCTCTGGTCTCCCTATTCCCTGAGATACAACAATGTTGAAATTAGGCCAATTAATAATGCTACAAGGGCCTTTAAGTGTTCCTGTGAAAGACAGAGTTGCAAACCTCTCACTTTAAAACAAAAGTTTTGCCAATTTTGTTGATCTTTTCAGAGAAAAAACTCCTGGTTTCATTGATTTTCTTTATTGATATTCTGTCTATTTCTTTTCTAATCTTTATTATTTCTTTTCTTCTGTTTGCTTTTGGTTTAGTTTTCTTTTTTCTAGTCTCATGCCTCTAATGAAAAACCTCACGTCTTCCAACTCATTCTCTTCAGCTGTTGCTAAGGTTGTCTGTGTATCTGAAACACAAATTTGATGTTGTCATTTGGAAGCTTAAAAGTGTTATCATTGTTCCCATTCCTTACAAAAGTAAAATTCAAATTTGTAGAATGGCAAACAACACCTTTCATGATCTTAACTAGTTTTCCTTAACAATCAAATCCACCTTTCCACTCACATAAAATCACCTGTAATTTATAGATACATTTTTAACCTCTTTTCCTTTGTACTTGTGTTTTTCTCAATTTGTTCTTTTCTCCTACTTTTTAGAAAATGCCTTCTTTAACTCCAGGCACCCACACTTTTTAGGTTTCCTTTTCCCTGCTACCATCACACTTTGCACCAACTTCTTTTAGAACAGTTACCGAATTAGTAATTAATACACAACGTCTTAATTATTACGTGAATTCCAGGGTGTGAAATCACATTTTAGAAATTGTGTCCCAGTAACTGACACATGGCGAGTGCTCAATGTTTGTGGAGGTAGGAAAAAGTGGTAAGGTCTGATATTACTTCAACTGGAAAAATGAGAAAATGGATGATGTACTTCAGCCAGTGAAATCGAAAACAGCGACGGAAAATGACCTCACACTGCATACGCTTTGGTTCGTAAGACACAGAGAATACTGATATCCCTGTGCGAAAAACTAACTTTTGCTGCAGAGAGATCAATTCAGAGGATGCTCAAGCTACGTTACCATTCTCATTTTACTAAACTGAGAAAGGAAGATTGAGAAGCAGATCAGCGGTTAAGCAGAGTGCAGGTTCCCACGGCGACTGGAGTTTTTTGGTAGTTGGGGATGTTTCCCTCAATCTTTGGGCAAGCCGTAAGCATTGGCAGGGACAGCAGCAGACGCCTGAAAACCCTTTCCCCAGTCGTCTTCAAGCTTAGCTTTAGGCTTGTGGGCCCATCGCGCACGCGTCAATTTTTCTCTTTTAGGATGGGCGGAGCAGAGTCTTTGCTCTTTTGGAGATCCTGAGTGGGTAGAGCTAAGCTGTTTCCAGGGTGACAGAGTGGAGACCTCGGTTTTCGATTGAGCAGGTCTGATCTTTGTTCCCAGAGGGCTGTGCGTCATCGACTCCTCGGCGCTGTCATGGCGGGTATGCTGAAGAAGGTGAGCCGAATGGGGGTCACTGTTGGAATTTAGTCTGTGGGGGTAGACAGCACGATAGCCCCATTTCCCGCTGGTGTTGACCCTAACTGTCGCGGGCTTGGCGGTCCTTTAAGGGGACTCGTTCTGTATGCCCTACCCGATAGGACAGGTTAGTGGTTACGCTCGGAGAGTCAGAAAAAATGCTCCAAACAAGCGGGACTGAGACTAGTAGCTGGCTTTAGACCAGCTTTAGCCAAGGGAATTCGTGGTTTTGTATTTCCTTGGCGTGCTGAACGTATGGAAACCGTAGTAAACAGCATGAATCGTGTTTTGTTTTTGAACAGACCACTGGCCTTGTGGGATTGGCTGTGTGCAATACTCCACACGAGGTATGTACCTTTGTCGTTTCTTTGTTCCTGAGTTCCCAAGGAAAACCAAATCCCGTCACTTTGCTTATTGCAAGGTTAATGGGATACAGATATTTTAAGCCCTAAATTACAACCCGCGTGAGCTCTTGAGACACAGATGCTATCCATCTACTTCGTTTATCCGATGTCACATTTTTATTTATTTATTTTTGCCGTGACCTCTTTATTAAGCGAGTTTTCTTGTTGGCTTTTTCCTTGACATTCTCGTGGCTTCACTTATACATGCTTTTATCAGCGACATCTCACATTTTTATCTCCATTTTCCACCTTTTCTCCCCGCCTCACCGTTTCTTGCTTAGGTACGTTGGATTACATGTATTTGAGCTTAATGAAGGTACTGCTCCCCTTTTTCTTCTATTGGGTCTTTTCCATCTGTATTCACAAATACTTTTGTCAAAAAAAAAAAAAAAACCCACAAAATTTTTTGGTCCTTCTTGTCCCTTCTATAATCGCACCATTTCTCTCACTTTATAGATAAAAGAATTATCTCTGTTTTCTCCAGTTTCTTATTCATCCTTGAATGCACTCGGTTCCCTTTGGTGAGAACTGCTCTTTTCAAGGTCACCAGTGATCTCCATGCTGCCAAATCTAATGGTCAGCTCATATTTCTCACCTTCATTGACCTAATAGCAGTTTTTTTTTTTTTTTTTGGACACATTTGACACTTTTTCCATCATGCGCTTTCCTTACTGGGCTTCAGGACACTCCCAGTCTTCTGATTTTTTCCCCTACTCTTTGGCTTTCTCTTTTTCTGGTTATTTCTCTTATGCCCACTTTAAAATTTGAGTTATTTGGGATTTAATTCTTGGACCTTTTCTTTTGGACCTGTACTCAGTCACCAAGAGAGAGGAAATCCAGATAGAAAATGGTTTTAAATACCACCTATATACTAATAACAGATTTCCATGTTTAATATTTTCTGACTGAGGTTGACTATTAGTAACTGAAACCTTGAAAAATGAAACCACAGATGGGCAAGGGGGAGCGACTGTATTCTAACCAAATGCTGTCCAATAAAAATATTCGAGCCTTAAATGTAAGCCATGTTTGTATGTAATTTAAAATTATCTTGGACTAATTTTTTTTAACGAAGAAAAAGGTAAAATTTAATTATTTACCCTAACACATCTAAAATGTTGCCGTTTCAGTATATAATCAAAAAAATTAATGACATTTTGTAGTGTTTTCTTCATACTAAATTTTCAAAGTCTGGTATCAGTTTGGACTAGCCACATATCAAGTGCTCAATAGACATATTTAACTAGTAGCTAGTGTTTTGGACAGCACAGTTCAAGAAAATAGAACTATATGCCACTTCCCCGTATTTTCTGTCATTCAGTTCTATGTATTCTGTATGTAATTGCCTTTTCCAACATCTTTAACTATCTGTGATCTACCATCCCTCTGGGTCTATCTTAAATGCTACCTTTTCAAAATGTGAACCTTCTCTGGTCTCAGCTGAAGTGAATTCTTCTGTTACAGAAAAATAATGCCAATACTTAGTGAAACAGTTTGTACCCAGTACTGTTCTAAGTTATATATACCCTATGAGGCAGTATTAATATTATTCCCATCTTACAAATGAAGAATGAAGGTACAGAGAGGGAAATAACTTGTCCAGTGCACCTACGGAGTGGAGCCAGTATAAACTCAAGCAGTTAGATTCCGTTTAGCACACTTTTAACTGTTGCTAAGTATTATAATATCTCTTTGCTCTATGTATTTCCTCATCCCTGCCAAACGCAAACTTATTTTTTCTTTTTATCATTTTTATTATTTTTCTTCTTCTGTATCTTATCGTGTGATATGGTTTGGCTCTGTCCCCATCCAAATCTCATCTTGAATTGTAACTTCTATAATCTTCATGTGTCATGGGAGGTAATTGAATTATGGGGAGGGTTTTTCTCGTGCTATTCTTGTGATAGTGATGATATCTCATGAGATCTGGTGGTTTTATAAAAGGCAGTTCCCCTGCACACGCCGTCTTGCTTGCTGCCATGTAAGATGTGCTTTTGCCCCTCTTTCACCTTCTGCCATGATTGTGAGGCCTCTTCAGCCATGTGGAACTGTGAGTTCATTAAACTTCTTTTCCTTTATAAATCACCCCGTCTTGGGTATGTCTCTGTTAGCAGCATGAGAACAGACAAATATACCCTGTAGTACCTTAAACGTTGGAGTGTGATCCATGTCCAGCCTATCTTTACATGCAAACAATGTAGTATTGTGCACGGGAGTACTAAGTACATTTTGCCACTGGTAGTGACTGTCTGGGGCTGGTTCAGTGGTAGTAAAAATAATTTACCGAGATAGTTGAGGTAAGGAAAGGCAGATTTATTAGAGAAAGTATGAAAATACATTGCAAAAAAGCTGCTGGCAAATCAGCAAAAGAGGAGCTGACTGCAAGTAACAAAGGCTTGCTGGGGATCTTAAAAGATGGTGCTTGTGCTGTGTGCTGAAGAAGTCTTCATGCAGTACGGATAACACCTTGGTTGCAATGTGCTAACTTGCATTTTTCTATCAGGTGAGGGTCTGGTGATAGTTGGGCACAGGAAGATTGTGAGTTATTCATGCAGGAGAACTATGTGTCCTGGACACTGAAGAAAAGCGGACTTATACCTCATCTGCTTTTTATTTTTGTTTTCCCCTATTCCCTTATTAAGACTGCACACATTTTTTTATTGGAAAAAAAAAGATTGCTCTTTAGGAGAAGCATTTGTATACTTATAATTATTGAAAGACTTATACCTTCAAGGGATCATGTCTTGTTGTTTTGACTGTTCTGGTTTATACCTGTATTTTAGCATAATGATTAATAGGTATTGTTTCACTGACATAAGTGTCCAAGTTTGGATGATAAACTAAATGTCCACCCTATTCATAACATTTGTCTTTTATTTGTTCTATATTAAGCATTCCCTGTTTTCATCTGTATTTCTCTAGAAACTGATATATTTTTGTTAGGAAAAATGAAAATGAAAATTTAAAACCTGAATTTTAGATCAGATTAAAACTTAATTAAAATGCTATATTAAAAACTAGTATATGCATTATATATTTAAATTGGAGAGGATAAGAATAAAAGTATAAATTAACAGTTTAAATCAGATTAAAACTTTTGCATTAAGATACTGTAAAAAAATTGTATATGCATTGTATATTTATAGTAGGAAGATAAGAATAAAAATATACTTACCAAACTTTAATATGTAAATCCACTTTTCTTTTTGCTAAAATATTTTTTTTCCTTTTTCTTTTTTTTTTCTCTCTCTCTCTTTTTTTGAGATCGCGTCTCACTCTGTTGCTTAGGCTGGAGTGCAGTGTCACAATCTCTGCTCACTGCAACCTCTGCCTCCTGACCTCAGGTGATCCTCCTGCCTTAGCTTCCTGTAAAACATTTTGCTAAAAATAGCTAGGATATTAAAAAGGTGTTTTAGGGAGTTGGGATTATATGTGATGTACTTTCTTCTTTTTGTCTGTGTGTATTAACTGCGGGGAACACATGATAATTGTGATGACTTCATGTTTATTATAGAACATATTGAAAACAGCATGCTGTAAAATAGAATGCACAATAACTGTTAATAGGCTCCAGTAGTTATATCTGCACACAATGGTTGCAGAAATAGAAAGGGAATAAATACTTAGAACCCATGTCTCTTCACCAGGGCTTTCTACTGTTATACCTTTTTCTAAAATTAAGAAGAAATGAGGCTAAAAGAACCCCGCATATCAGTGGATAAAATGTTACGAGGTATAAGTTCTGGTGTTCTATTGCACAGTAGGATGACTATAGTTAACAATAACATATGCTGTATTTCAAAATAGCTGGAAGAGAGGATTTCCAATATTCACACTACAAAGAAAAATGTTTAAGGTGATGGATTTGCTTACTATACAACACATGCATATGTTGAATCACCACATTGAAACCCATAAATATGTATAATTATTTTGTGTCAGTCAAAAATAAAACTTAAAAACCCATACAATTTTGATTATGTGTTATCTGACAAGCTTTACATCAGTATAGTAAAGTACTCCATTATGGAACATCATATTAAATATATAAATAAATAATGGTTAAATATTCAGATTGCTTTTTAAGAAAAACAATTCTTAGAAGGCCCCTTAAAAATTGTGTGTGTGTGTGTGTGTGTGTGTGTGTGTAAGTATAAGTAAATTAAACTAGGTATTAAGTTCTGTGAATATCATACAATTAAATCTAAAATTAAATATTAAGAAAAAAATTCATTATATATATATTTACTACTTATGGACTGTTGTAAGGGTCTGTCAAAACAATTTCTTACTAAGGGATTAACTTCTATACTGAAGTTTAAGTTCAGTGTGCTTCAATACATACTATGCATTGACTCAATTCTCTTGCCACTTTTCTGTTGAACCTTTTATGTGGACTTTATGTCGTAACACATTCATAATCAGAAGCAAGAACAGTGAAGTATTATGACTGTTTTACGTAAATTTGATCATACTGATATAATGCTTATATGTAAATGTTTATTTGTACAGAAATTCAAATAAGAAAAATTGGAAAAAAAAAGATAGAGAATTTGGAGTGCCTAGGGCCTCACTTTGAAAAATACTGATTCAGGCTGGATGTAGTGGCTCACACCTGTAATCCCAGCATTTTGAGAGGCTGAGGTGGGCGGATCACCTGATATCGGGAGTTTGAGACCAGCCTGGCCAATATGGTGAAACTCCATCTCTACTAAAAATACGAAAATTAGCCAGGCATGGTAGTGGGCGGCTATAATCCCAGCTACTTGGGAGGCTGAGGCAGGGGAATCACTTAAACCTGGGAGGTGGAGGTTACAGTGAGCTGAGATCACACCATTGTGCTCCAGCCTGGGTGACAAGAGTGAAACTCTGTCTCAAAAAAGAAAGAAAGAAAGAAAGAAAAATACTGATTTAGTAAATGATTTGATTTCCAAAAAAGGTCATTAGCAATAAGTTAGTTTTGTTTCTACTTGTTATCATACTCTTGACATATCTAGAACTTGTTATACATAGAATATACAGAAAGTTCCCACATTTATATACAGGTTTTTCCTAAGTTGTAAAGGATGTAGACAGGGCACAGATGTAAAGAAGGCACAGCAAAGAAGAGTTAATTAAAAAAACAGAAGTGAGTTTTATTTGTTTTGTCTGTCTTATTCCATTAAGTCTTTGGTAATATTTTAACCTATGGATATTTGTATGGTTTGTCTTTTCAGAGGCTAAGAATATTGTACACAAAGATTCTTGATGTTCTTGAGGATATCCCTAAAAATGCAGCATATAGAAAATACACAGAACAGATTATAAATGAGAAGCTGGCTATGGTTAAAGCGGTAAGTAGCGAAATCAGTTTTCTTGGATTTGTGGTGTCCAGTGTAACATTTAACCGTATATTCTGTACACTTTTCTTCTATTCTTCTTCCTTCAGTGCTCTTTTCCCATCTTTCCTCCCTTTTATTCAGCAAACTCTTGTTTAGTGAGTGTTTTCTATATGTAGCATTCTAGAATATACTGGAGTTTGACACTAGGATCAGGCCCTTCCTTGAAGTAACATTGTAGTTGTTCCTTTTACCTTTCTTCCCTGTGTAGTCCTTTTGCTACTTATCTGTGGATATATCAATCTTGATCTCCTTTTTCTAATCTTAGAGAACAATAAAAGCAAAAAAAGCACTTTTTAAAAAAGAAAACTGTCAAAAGACTAGACTGCTATTAAGTAGCAGTTAATAAAAGACTAGACTGCGATTCATACCAAACCATATTGCACTATTAAAATTTCACGCAAGCAATCATTTCATGGACTTATTAGTAATTATCTAAAATAGTGTTTAGAAATCCTGAAGGTATAAGTGATTCTAGTCACATATATTTCTTCTTATTAGATTACTAGACTATATAGTTCAAAGAAAATTCCTATCTCAGGTATACAACAAAACAGTGCAGTTTGTATTATATTGTATTTTGTATTGTGTTATATGATGGATCTCTGTCTGTTACCCAGCCTAGAGTGCAGTGGCATGATCACAGCCAGTCTCAAGCAGCCCTCCTACCTCAGCCTCCCAAGTAGCTGGGACCACAGGCACTCATCACCATACCCAGCTAATTTTTTAAATTTTTTGTAGAGGCAGAGTTTCACCGTGTTGTCCTAGCTGATCTGGAACTCCTGGCTTCAAGTGATCTTCTTACTTTAGCCTTCCAAAGTGCTGGGATCACAGGCATGAGCCACCTGCACTGGGTGCCTCTCCCATTTTATCGTCATCTTTCAAATAGCCTCAGATGTTTTTAGCTTGTTCCTCTCTTAAAAGAAAAAACTATATGCTTATATTTTCCTTTACTTATTCCCCTATTTTTCTGTTTTCTCCCGTAGAAAACAGAAAGAAGTTTCAACCAAAGAAGACTTTACCCTCTTATTTCTTTACTTACTGGTTCTAAAATGCTTTTCTCTGCTGTTTATACCACCTTATAACTAATTGTTCTGTTTGTAATTTATTATACTTCATTACATGCTCCACCACACAGACAATAATAGAGTGATTTTTTTTTTCAATATGTAAATCTTATGATGGTACAGTTGTCCCTTGGTATCCATGAGGGATTAGTTCCAGGACTCCCATGGATATCAAAATACAGGGATGCTCAAGTTCTTTATATAAAATGGCATAGTATTTGCATATAAGCTGTGCACATCCTCTTGTATACTTTAAATCATCTCTTGGTTACTTATAATACCTACTACAATGTAATGCTATGTAAGTAGTTATACTGTATTTTAAAAATTGCTGTATTGTTACTTTTATTGTTTTTTTTTTTAATGTTTTCCATCTGTGGTTGGTTGAATCCATTCTTGGTTGAATCCACAGATGCAGATGCCTTTATCTTGTCTGGTAGTGCTTACTTTTTCTTCATAAGCCATCACTTGCTGTGAAATCTTTTCTTACTTTGTCTTAAGTAGAGTTTGACAACTTCCTTACTCCTTTCCATTGTACCTGTCACACTGTATTATGCCTCCACCAGCCATAAGCTACTTGTGAATGATACTGGATTCAACTTTGTACCCTAAGAATCTAGCATAGTACCTGGCACATAAGTTTCCTTAGAAATGTTTCTTTATCCAAAAGGCTAGATATAACCCCAAACACTTCATAATAGTTGTGTCGCTGATTCCTGTTTTCGGTAAAATTGTCACAGACTTCTAACCCTGCATAGAGTCACACACAAAATCTTCAGTGAATATTGCCATGATTATAAAATATCTATTTACTAAGCCTAAAGTGGAAATAAAAGTACCTTTTTTTTTTTCAGATTATGACTAGGGAGATAGTAGTATCATTTTGGTGAAAAGTGTTGGTTTTCATCCCTGTCCAAGATTTTTATCTTAGTTCTGATACTTAATTTGTGGAGTGACTTGGCATATTGCTCATTTTCTCTCTCAATTTCATCATCTAAAACTTGGGTATAGTATTTTTTTTTTTTTTGAGATGGAGTTTCGCTCTTGTTACCTAGGCTGGAGTGCAATGGCGCGATCTAGGCTCACCGCAACCTCCGCCTCCTGGGTTCAAGCAATTCTCCTGCCTCAGCCTCCCGAGTAGCTGGGACTACAGGCACGTGCCACCACGCCCAGCTAATTTTTGTATTTTTAGTAGAGACGGGGTTTCACCATGTTGACCAGGATGGTCTCGATCTCTTGACCTCGTGATCCACCCGCCTCGGCCTCCCAAAGTGCTGG